>ML097813.1:4253-30006 GCA_003697995.1 Taxidea taxus jeffersonii
TATCCCAGGAAATGCTGTTGAAAAAAAAAATTCAAATAAATACTATTTCTTTTCTTCAAACTAAAATGGAAAAATAATTCAAAACAAGAAAATACATCTTGATGTTTACTAGCAGAAAATCAGGAGGCGGTTGCTTTCTTTTCCTAAAGCAAGCCCTTTTGAGACAAGAATGTATTCTTTTCCAATTTATAATTTAAAACTTGTAAACCTTCACTCACCACCTCACAGAGCCTACATAATTATTTTTGAAGAAGATGACAATTACAAATCATCAGAAAAAAATATCAACAAGTTTTGCAGCAAAGGTGTGAAATTATTTTCTTCCCTATAAAATATGAGTAAGAATACACAACAAAGCCTGAAGGAAAGGAATAAACATGAATTATATTAACGTGGTAAATTAATTATTACACAGAATAAGGCTATATCAGCCCATTCTGTCCTGAGAAAGCAGTACAAAGAGACCTACACATGTGGTTGATATTTTATGAAAACTAGTGAAGGGACAATTTTATATAAACAATTAAAAATTATGCTAGAACATATTTCATAAGTGTTAATAAGATACAAATGGTTGAAAAAAAACTGAGATCAGTGTTCCTTGACAAGATATTTTCCCTCCCAAGAGGACACCTATAACATGAGTATATTTAGATAGAAATATTATTTTTTTAGATAGAAATATTATTACCACTGGACTCACAAATTATACTTTCAATTTCTTCTGTGAATTGAAAAGTATATTTCTACACAGTTAGCAGCTCTAGCACCTATAAAAACCTTTAGTGGTTAATTAGCCAAGTTTAAGAGCACTTCCAGTATTTCCCTTTTATGTCTTCAGTTGAATCAATCCATTTGGATGTATAAACTACTCCCCAAAGGAAAGTTCAGATTCCATGTTTCCGCTACAGTGTCAGTCTTCTAGTGCATGAAATGGATCTTGAGTGGTCTTGAAGGATGGAACTTTCAAAACCACTGAACTTTGATACCCTGTTTGCCCAAACCCATCCATTTCATGCATGGAAATGAAAGGATGGTCAATTTCATTGCAGGTGATGATTCTTATTAAGTGAGACATCTTTTATTGTCCTTTATTCTTTTTGTGATAAGAACTTTTAACATGAGATCTACCCTCTTAAGAGATGTTGAAGTGCACAATACCACCATATTGGTGCTCATGGGCCCTGTACTATACAATAGATCTTTGGAACTTATTCATCTAACACCACTGAAACTTTATACATGCTGGCCGTGGGGTATGTCCATTACCTTGAATGTGGTGATGGATCACAGGTTTTTGCGTATGTCAAAACTCATCAAATTATACACACTATGTACAGTTCTTTGTATGTCAATTATACCTCATTAAACTTTTTAAAAAATAAAGAAGAAAACTTTCTTTCACACTTCTAAAGCTTTCACCTAGAGGGAGCATCCTCTAAGTACTTACAATGAATTTGGGCTTTTAAAAAAAAATCTAAACCATATGTGTCCTTGGGGCCACAGAGCTATACCTGTATCAGCACAGAGGTGAGAAAGTAAAATGAAAAGGCTTTTCTTCTTGGGAAGGTGTATAGGGAAACTTTCATAAAAGGAGACAAAAAGCATGAGCATCAAGACTGGATTTGGGTCATAGGTATCAGTGGCCTAGTTTCAAAAAAGAAAAATATAAACTAAGAAGATATACAGATTAATTAAAATATATTAAGAGTTGAAACAGGGGCGCTTGGGTGGTTCAGCCGGTTGAGTGTCAGACTTAATTTTGGCTCAGGTCACAATCGCAGGGTCCTGGGATCGATCCTCACCCCGCTGAGTGCTCTGCACTCAGCAGGGCCTCTGCTTCTCTCCCTCTCTCTCCCCCTCAGTCTGCTCATACTCTCTCTCTCTCTAAAATAAATAAATAAGGGGCGCCTGGGTGGCTCAATGGTTTAAGCCACTGCCTTCAGCTCAGGTCATGATCTTGAGGTTCCGGGATTGAGTCCCGCATCAGGCTCTCTGCTCAGCAGGGAGTCTGCTTCTCACTCTCTCTCTGCCTGCCTCTGTGCCTACTTGTGATCTCTGTCTGTCAAATAAATAAATAAAATCTTTAAAAAATATAAAATAAAATAAATAAATCTTAAAAAAAATAAATAAAGGGTTGAAACATAGTTGAAACATTGCATTTCTTTAAAAAGTCAGGAACTGGCAATGACAGTGAATGTAGACCCAGCAAACAGTATATTTAGATCAATCACAAGACCTTAGCCTCAGGGTTAAAAGACAAATCAGAACAGTGAAAAAATGAATTAGGGGTGTTCTAAAAATAACACTCACCTCAAAGTCTCAAAGACCCCATAAAAGCCAGTTAGATGTCAGAAAGAATACTATACACTATAAATAATGATTAAAGTGACTAAGACATCATCTCTGCTTTAAAGAAATATGTAATTAAATAAAAGGACAATGACAAGTAGACAAACTACTGTGTTATTAAGTAAAAGAGGACAAGGTTATTTAAGCAAAGCCCATGGGAGGCTTCCAACGGAGGAAGTGACCTTTAGGTTAGGCACTGAAAAATGCTAGAATTTTGAGTAATCTCTGTGCCCAACATGGGGCTCGAGCTCACGACCCCAAGATCAAGAGTTGCATGTTCTACCGACTGAGCCAGATGCCCAGAATAGGAATGATAGAATTTTGAAATGGTTGTGTTTGGGGCAAGGGAAAAGGTGTATTCTATTGGAAAGGGAATGCAATATAAGGCAAAGAGATAGTATTTGTTCAGGGAAGAAGTACCCTTTGACTCATGCAAAATAAACTAAGAGACAGTGGGTGATGAGACCGAGGTCACATGTGAAGGGCTTGGATGCCAGCACAAGGGACTTTGCTTCTGAACAAGGGATAATACGACAAGAGCAACAATTGAGGCAGATTAGACAGGAATGTTTGGGAGAGGTCCTTTTCCCAGGAGCAATATTATAAGGCTGAAAAGGTAATTATACTGATAGACAAAGATAAATTATAAAGGGGAATGGATTTTAGATGAATTTTTAAAATGCAGAGGAATAATATCAGGGACAATAAATAGCCAGAATGAAAACTGCAGTCAAAAAGAGGCCAGCTTCAGAAAAAGGAGGTGTTCTTTCCATCAGCTTATAAAGTGCCTAGGATCTCCTAGGAAAGGGTGGAGCTGGTGGATGGTAATTATAGCAAAGAAGCTTTGGGATTGATGTGAAGCGGGGATTCAGAGACATACACGTCATCAACTCTCTCTTTGTCAACATACTGGGAGCTCTCTGCACTTCCACGAAATGAAGATCTGTTATATCTTAATGACACACAGTCAAGTTACAAATTGAAAATAATCTAGGCCTAGCTTTGGAAACACAAATGGTGCAATAGCTGAGGAGACCTGAAGTGTCATGTCATATATAATTTTCCAATCCCAAACTTCAACAACTTATCCACACAATTTCCCAAATGTGTATCATTTGTGCACTGTCTATATTCTAGCCACACCATTCCCTGCTAGCAAACACCTTCTCTCTCTACTTCTTTTTTTTCTTTTAAGATTTTATTTATTTATATTTGACAGAGAGAGACAGTGAGAGAGGGAATATAAGCAGGGGAAGCAGGAGAGAGAGAAGCAGGCTGCCCGCTGAACAGGGAGCCTGATGCGGGGCTCTATACCAGAACCCTAGGATCATGACCTGAGACAAAGACGCTTAATGACTAAGCCACCCAGGTCCACCCCCCTTTCTACTAATAAATCTAATACATCCTTTAAGAACCCAAATAATTCCTGCCTCATCAAAGAGTCTTTGGTTGATAAATTTAGATTAAATTGATCTCTTCTTTTAATTCTACTCTTTCTTCTATATGTCTCCCAATCATTCTATATATACTTCAAAGGCAGGAATCAT
The DNA here is from genome assembly GCA_003697995.1 of Taxidea taxus jeffersonii. Classification (NCBI taxonomy): domain Eukaryota; kingdom Metazoa; phylum Chordata; class Mammalia; order Carnivora; family Mustelidae; genus Taxidea; species Taxidea taxus. The sequence continues at coordinate 8,153 of ML097813.1, forward strand.
TTTTATATCATCAGATTTCCCCCAAAGAGCAAAGTGCTCAAAATAGTAAGCATAAAAAACATTTTTGATAATTGCTCTTAGCGACTAGATGTGAAAGGCCAAGTAGAATTATAACAAGGAGGCCCAAACACAAGGATATGCGCTATTACTATGGAGTCTGACACACATATACTTAATTAAAAACTGACAAAAGTGAAAAACTTTCCTTTTACTACTAAAATAGAAAATGGCAATACTGTATCTATATGAATGCCGTTGTGCTTTTTAAATTTATTCTTACAGCATGAGTAATGCTAGTAAAGTGCTCAACCTTCCTTCTCTTGGCTTATGAAATCCGGACCTCTCACTAAGACTACTTTCTAATTATGCACACTTGGGTGTACATACTTCTACATATTTTTAGAAATGCAGTAGCTTTATATGGAGCCATATTTTAGTTTCCACTCTGTAATAACATCCCATAAAAATTATTTTTCCAATTCTGACATTAACAATGTATGAACGAAGCAATAATACAAAGAAGTAAAGTAACAAAGATTATTCATAAGATGGTTATAGAATGCATGTTATAAAGGCACCCAATTGTATATGGCCATGCTAAACACAATTTCATGGAGAACTTTCATAATAACTTGTCAATTATGCAGCATTGTTCAGAATTGTTCAGTATTGTACACACACACACACACACACACAGAAAATGGGAATAAAACTTGCTATTGTGCTTTTAACAATCATCTTTATTAATTTTATCCTGAATGCTCCGATGACATGTTCTGGATCAGACACAGACTTATCATTCATTTAAAACACAAATTCACTTAACTGCAAGTAATAATCATATTGTTTGTCACACCCTGATTCTTATTCCTCAAGTGACCTGCTGAAAGCCAAGTCAGATGTCCTATGCTTACGAATTTGAAACTATTCTAATCAGTGGAGAATGGAGAAAAACGGGTTTTTTTTCCTGCTTGTCTATAGGAGCAAGAGGCAGCTACCTTTCTTTCCCTCTTGAAATGACAGAGAAATACCTTTGCTCTATGGAAATGGGATTAGAAAAAAACACCCGAGTCTTCACTCTGACCTTTGGAGTATAAATAAATCTTTCCCAGGGCCCAACAAGCTCTGATGTCCCAAGATTCTACAACCTAGAGATGTATCCAAGGTCTCATTTCCTATTAAAATGCAAATACGGACCCCTGGATATAGCTAAATCTTTCTGGAGTTCTAACTTCCTAAGTCTTGCTCTTATGCTAGGATCCCAAAAGTATGGAAATTTTTTTCTTAAATCTCCAACTCTAGTAGAAACATGTTTTCTCTACACCCTATACTTATAGTATATAATAATGAAAGTCATCAGTACTCATAGAATACACAAACTTTAAAAAAAAACACTATAGTATAGAATATTTGTATTGAAACAATATGTCTTAAAAGGAGACATGTAAAGGGGCACCTGGGTGGCTCAGTGGGTTAAAGCCTCTGCCTTCGGCTCAGGTCATGGTCTCAGGGTCCTGGGATCGAGCCCCGCATGGGGCTCTCTGCTCAGCAGGGAGCCTGCTTCTCCCCTCCTCTCTGCCTGCCTCTCTGCCTACTTGTGATCCCTGTCTGTCAAAAAAATAAATAAAATCTTAAATGGTAAAAAAAGGAGACATGTAAATACTGAAATAAACTACAGCCAGCATTTTTGGGGGTCAAACTGGGATATGAAGAATCCTCTGCACAAAGTGGCAGTTGGAGACTGACGTGAAATGGGCTCTAAAGCTTGAACCCTGGGATAAGATTTTCTCAATGGCAGAGCACCTGGGTGGCTCAGTATTAACTACTGCCTTGGGGTCCTGGGATCAAGCTCCCTCTCCCACTCCCCCTGCTTGTGTTCCTTCTCTCACTGTGTCTCTCTGTCAAATAAATAAATAAAATCTTTAAAAAGATATATTTTCACAAGTCCACTTCACCTTTACTTCCACCAAAGATGTTACTGTCCTCTCTGGAGAAGGAGTGAGAAACACACACAAACAAGTAAATAAAAATATCAAATTTGAATTGAATTGAAAATTGAATTACTAAAATTCAGGTTTCATGGAGACATATATTGAAACCCAGGAAACATTGAGCAACGATACTTACCTGAAATCTAGCTTTTTACCAAAGTTACCATTTTCCCCACACCTCTCCTGAGTGCAGAGAAAGATACTGTACAATCTCGCTTATATGTGAAATCTAAAACAAAAAGTCAAACTCATAGAAATAGAGAGCTGAACAGTGGTTACCAAGGGCTGGGAGATTGAGGAAATGGGAAGTAGATGGTCAAAGGGCACACACTTCCAGTTGTACGATAAAGAAGTGACTGGTGTTAACAATACTGTGTTAGATACCTAAAAATTGCTAAGAAATTAGACACCTGGGTGGCTCAGTGGATTAAGCCCCTGCCTTCGGCTCAGGTCATGATCCCAGAGTCCTGGGATCAAGTCCCACATCGGGCTCCTTGCTTGGCAGGGAGCCTGCTTCTCTCTCTGCCTCTGCCTACCACTCTGCCTGCTTGTGCGCTTTCTCTCTCTCTGACAAATAAATAAATTAAATTAAATCTTAGACTTACGCAATGTTATATGTCAATTATATCTCAGTAAGGCTGGAAAAAGGAAAATCCAAGTTTCTATCCATTCCCTCATCTACTGTATGTAAGCGAGGAAAAGCCTATAATGCTGTTCACTTAATATCAAAAGTGGATGAGGGGCGCCTGGGTGGCTCAGTGGGTTAAAGCCTCTGGGTCGTGATCCCAGGGTCCTGGGATCGAGCCCCGCATCGGGCTCTCTGCTCCGTGGGGAGCCTGCTTCCCTTCCTCTCTCACTGCCTGCCTCTCTGCTTACCTGTGATCTTTGTCAAATAAATAAATAAAATCTTAAAAAAAAAATAAAATAAAAAAAGTGGATGAATCATGGGTGGTGAGATTTTTCATGCATGGTGATTTTTTTTTTAACTTTTCTGCCATCTTTGAATTGTAAATATTGAGTGTGCGTTATATTTTCAGAGTTTTTGTTCCAATTTTTAAAATCACCTCCCAAATTTTGTTCCAAGTGAAAACGGGATTGCTGCAAGACCTTACATAACTAGCTGCTAAATAGTTAAGACAATAAATGCTACAGAAGATCAAAGGGAAGAGGAGATCATTTTGGGCTGCCTTGATGGGTATATAATTTTGCCAAAATTATAACAAACATTTAGGCCTATGTACATCATGGGAAATTAATAAAAAATAAATGGTAAGTATATCACATTACAAGTATAAAAGATATAAACTACATAATTTATAGCATACTTAAGTTATAAGGCAACCAAGAAAGTACTATTTAATTTTATCTCTGATTTTATATTCGTCCAGGTCAGTGGTTTGCAACCCTCACTGTGCATCAGAATCACCTGGACAGCTTTTGCAAGCTACAGATGCTGAGGATACCCCCTATCAATCTCAGTTGGTTTGGGATGGGTCCCAGGCACCTGTAATTATTTAATCTCTCCAGGTGATTTTTATATGACCCAGGTTTGACAAAAACGCTTCTGTGGCTGCAACAGGAAGAGGGTTTGTGAGAACTTCAGAGGTCTTAAGTTAAAGAAGTCTAACGTTAATACTACAAAGATACAATGATAAAAATCATGGGCTCTGGAGTCGAACCACCTCAGTTTAAACCCAGGTATACTCTTTATTAATTATATGTTTGCAGGAAAGTAACTTAAACTCTTTGTGCTTCATTTTTTCCATATGTTTAATAATAGTAGCGATAATATTTAATCACGTTGTTTGTTGTGAGGACTAAAGGAAACAAATATGTGTCACATGCTCAGTCCTTTCCTGGCATTCAGCAAATATTGGTTATTATTATATTATTAATCATGGGTTTGTCAAATATTCAATCAAAGTTAAAGCAAAGTATATTGCTAAACAACAAAAGTTTAACTGAGTATTTTAAAAGATTAAATTGGCTTTATTGAACAATTAATGAATCAGGCAGCATCCCATCTAGCACATAGAAAGGAGCTCCATCAAGCTGTAGAAAAGGAAAGGTTTTTAAGGGTATCCAAGGAGTGAGGTGGAAAAAAGGAAAATTATTAGCAAACAATGCATTGTTTTAGGCAAGGTCCTCCTCCTAAGGGGAGAGGAAGAGGTCTATCCATAAATTTCCTACTGCTGACCAGGAAACTCTATGTTACTGATTAAGGTTACATTCCTGGGAGAGAGGGTTGAAACTGCAGTCAGGTTAGGTATTAAGTCATGGTTTACTGACGTGAAGCTCATAACATAAGTGATTCCATTTCGAGTGTGTGGTTTTTCTTCTTAACAATACTGAAAAACAGAATGTAAGTGAAATCTCTGTCATTTTGCCTTATCAAGGCTTGCTCTCCTTACATATATTGTAGAATAGCTCTTGTTCTTTTGTAAATAGCCCTGAGTCTACTCCCCATCAAAGAACTCAAGGACATTAAGGAATTTTTAAAGCATTTTGAGGTAAAGCTAAATATTGTGAGGATACCTGTAGGGTGTCTAATGTCTAGATTGATGGAAGAAACCTACAATTTTGCAGACTATAGGGCTATATATAATAAAATCAAAATAAATCCATAAGAACTCACCAAAAGATACATTTTCTACACAATAACTGATTCCTGGAATGTGGTGGTTGGTTGTCTGCCTCATTCCCTGTTTTCCAGGGTTTTTTTGGCATAGATATTACAAGCAATGAAAGCTCTGTCGTGATTAAAAGTGTCACTGTTCTTAGAAGCTTAATTACTACTCAGAGAAGCACTATGACATTTAAATTCTATTATATGCACTTATATGTTCAGAGTTTTATATTATGTTCTATTTTTATGTCCATTCGTGCAAAAGTTTAAAACCATTTTCACTTCATAGTATATTTTAAAATATTTTGAATAGTAAGTTGCTGCCTGCTCCACTATTTGGTTATTCTCAATGTCGTCTTGTTTTCACCACCTGATTTTCCAAGTCAATTTTAAAATTATTTTACCAGCTTTCTTTAAAATTCCTATTGGTATTAAATTTCATAAATTTTACAAATTAACTTGCAGCCAACTGACATTTATACATTTGAGTTTATCCACAATGAAATATGTTACATAATTCCTTTTATTAAATTTTCTTTTATATCAATATGGGAGTTACTTTGTTTTCTTTTTTTTTTTTTTTAAGATTTTATTTATTTGACAGAGAGAGAGACAGCAAGAGAGGGAATACAAGCAGGGGAAGTGGGAGAGGGAAAAGCAGGCTTCCTGCTGGGCAGGAGCCCGATGAGGGTCTGGATCCCAGGACCCTGGGATCATGACCTGAGCCGATGGCAGATACTTAAGGACTGAGTCAGCCAAGAGCCCCATTTTGTTTTTTTAATGTATTAGTGGTTCATATCTTATTAAGCTTGTTCTAGTTATTTTTATATGTTTTTGCTATTGAAGTAGTAATTTTTATTAAATTGCCTATTTATTGCTGGCATATAGGAGAGTTATTGATTTTTACCAGTTTGTTTAACAAATGGCAAGATCACTAAGCTCTCTTCTGAGTTCTAATGGGTATTCAGTGACTAGTTCTGGGTTTCCCAGGTAAACAAGCAAATAATTTGCAGACCATTATAATTTTGACTTATATTTTCCATTATTTATGTATATAGTTCTTAAATGTTAAGACGTTTTCATATCTCAACATTTATTAAGTATTTTTAATATTTTACTATTTTAAAATATAAAGTCTTCAAAAGCCTTCTTTATATAACCGTACATGTAAATTTGATATTGAGGTCATTGTACTTAAAATTATGGATGAAAGGAAAACATAAAATCTGTACATTTCCATATATGCTTTATATAATCAATATCAACTTCCAGTAATATATCGGGCACACTCAGGTCCTAAATAAATATTAACAGAGTTGAATTATATTGCTATTACTTCTGAAGTAAAGAAAGGGCCCTCTTTTCCCCTATTAATGACTAAAAGACTTGCCTGCAGCACAGTGACCTGTGCTGCTACTTAAACAGTGTGTTGTATCATTCGAAAATAAGTTTTTAGAATTTAAAAACTAGAAAATTCAGGATGGGTCAGAATTCACCTTAGTCAAAAATGAGGTAGGCAATATTAGTCAGTGATGTCTCTATTCTTTCTAAATCATTAAGGTCACATTATCATGAGTTACATTGAATGGGTTATACTCATCAGAGTAAAATCAGAAAACTTTTTTCTTTTCCACTTCTCCTTCAGACCTGCTCTGTGTACTGGTTCTCTCTCTCTGTCTTGTGGTAAGACTTCAGAAAGTCCCATAAAAGTTTTTGGTAACTCCTAAGTAACAGAATGTCCTTGAAGCACTTTCAATTCCTGGAAAATCCCACTTCAGTAATTAAATGTCCACTCTAGTGTGATAAACACATAAACCATGATCTTATCCTGTGGAAATAATTTTCCTTCTGCTCAGTTCTGCCTAGATCCTTAGAGCCTGCAATCTAGCAGGATGTCCCCTTTATCTTTTACTACCCCTTTATTTCCCCATTCACCTCACTCCATCTCAACAGCACCCCTGCTAGAGTGACTGACTCTAGGTCTTCAGATTCAGAAGAATAAAGAGTAGAGACTGAAACCAAAACCAAAACCAAAAAACAAAATTCATTTCTTGAGTGGTCTAGAGAGAATCCCAGGGTTATCAGCAATGGCTGTCTGCAGTGTTAAGTTTGCTTTCCTATGGGAGTTTTGTGGATTCCTCAGAAGCACCCATCAGAAACTTCCAGTTATATTTTTCAAAGTATGGACAATCCATTTTTACCACCTGATCTCTTAGCCCTTCAACCCATAGACCCTGCATATTGGGTGGCCTATGATATGCTGATTTTATACTGGGGACCCCTTGCTTCTCCAGGCAGTTCTCTTGGGAGGGATCCAAACAGCATGACACCAGTTTTCTCTGACATTTTCCACATCTGAAAACCCACTCAGGCATCCTGGCCCTACCATTGCTGGAATGTTGTTGCCTCTCAAAGTAGTTCTCCTTCTTTCCCTTTACTAAACCCTTTCAGACCTTCCAGCTATTTTTTCTAATACCAGTATTTATGATCCCCAGGTTCTGAGGACTGTCATGGGTAAGGTTCCCTATGTTGTCTCTCAAAGCCCCTTCTCTCACTTGCCTTAAGGTGAAATGGATGCACCCTCTCACTCCCCACATTGCAGCCGGCCATAAACAACAGCACACCGTTAACTCCCCAAGCAGTCCCCCCACTCATCAGCTACAATCCTTGTATACCTTTGGTATATGTGGCACAATTGCTTGGTTCTTGACCTTTGGATCCCTAAACAAAATTTAGTCAGAAAGAATCCCATTTCAGTATTTGGTTACATTATTGTTATATTATCATGCCTTTTCCCTACTCCGTCCCTGGGGGAGGAGTTAAGATGCAAGCTGCAATTACTGGCAAAATTTAATGTTGGGCATTTAATCTTAATAAATAATGTTGATAATGGTTTTTTAATAATAGTGGAAGCTCTTATCTATTTTATTTTAAAAACTTTATTTTTTAGAGCAGTTTTATGTTCCTAGTAAAATTAAGGGGAAGGTACAGAGATTTCCCATGTATCTCCTGCCCTCTCATTTATTTAAAAATTTTTAGTGTTTATTGATTCAGACAGATGGAGTCATAGTTAGAGCCCTCGATTCATTCTACTTGGTGATAACAGGTAGGTATGACTATAAGAGAGAGAATGGTGCCTGGCAAGCGGTCTATTTTACAGGACACATGATTATTGCCTTCTTCATCAGGGCTTATGGCCCCATGTCAGCAGTGCACTGCAGATGGTTTGCCTTTCTGTTTGGACATTCCTCTGTTTCCTTGGCACTTCTCTGAATTTAGTGCTGAGCTCCACACTAATCACAGCATCTACCTATTGACTGATGGTCACACTATAGAAATACAAATGTAAACATGATGTAACAATATCAGATTATTCTATTTCTATTGTCCATGTGCATTTCAAGCTTGCAACATCAATGATATTTAATGCTGAAATTTAAAAAATAATTTGTAACATCTGAAAGAAACATACATTTTGTAAATAATAATTCCTTGCTAATTCAATGAAATTGAAAATTAGACACACTGAAATAACTCAGTGCACACAGATTTAAGACTTGAGTACCACATTAATTTTAAGAATACATAAAATTACTAAAAGGCTATCCAATGTCCCAAGCATTTATTAAATATTCTTTACCTTAGAAAACTATTACAAGATTAGCTCTTAAATTTCATTCAGGAAGTAAAGGTCATCTTTAGATGGTACATAAAGTTAAAAAGAAATGTTACCAAATATACTGAAGTCTGGGCTCCTTTCAAAAAAATAGCTAAACAGCAGCACCTTTCATTCATAAGAACTCCAGTTATTATTTCATCAGAAGTGTCTAAATAGGCATAAGGTAAATGGTAATACTTTGTAGGACAGTAATTCTTTGAACAGAGAGTTCAAAATGCCCCAATTGCCAGATTTTGCTAAGACTGTAGCCCAGTGGAAACATTTAGTTCTGTTAGAAATTCCACTTAAGTTTACAAAATGATCAGTTGTTGCTCTCAGAACCACTGGATGATTCCATGATGACAAAATTTCCACTAGCAATTCAATGTAGCAATTGAAGCAAAATGTCCCAAGGAATCACACAGAAGACATATCACAGCCATGACCTATTGAAAACGATACTATCACTAACGTGTAAGAAAATATTACTCAGTGAAAACTGTTAACTATAGAGTTACTGTTGAAAGGGTTTATGCATACACAATGCAATGAGCTCCTGGGAATGGAAGGATAAGTATTTAAGAGCAAGAGCTGGCAAGCATTACAAAGGCCCCTTATGCACATGAGCAGGTGTCTGTTTATTAAATGGAAAATATTATTTTACTTTCACCACATTTAAAACAAATCGTCACATGTTATGAATTTTCAAACACAGACTCAGCTTTTTGCTTTTGTTTTTTTAACATGGCTCCCAGCAACCATGTGGTTAGGGAAAGAAATTTCTCCAAACTGTGATTGACTCTCTGGTACCTTGTGCTCTTGGGCGAGTTCACAGAAGGCTCAGACCAAAGACGTTTCAGTCAGTTCTCAGTTCTGCTGCCAGATCAAATGTTGATGTTATGCAGTCCCCACTTCACCCATCTCCCATGACTATTTGAGGCCGACATTTTAACAATTGGTTTTCCTTGTATACAAGTAAACAGTGTGCTTAAAAGAACTGTAGGTCTAGGTGTTGCTGTTTAACATTTCTAGCTATCTTTTTTTGTTTGTTTGTTTTGGCTCTACTCTCCAACACTTTTGTTTAAGAGACATCCTCTAAGCTTTCCCATCCCTGTGGACCATCTCCGTTCTCTGGATTTCTTTAGTGTTTTTCATTTCTGCCACTTGCTTTAGAGACTTAAATATATACCCCTAATTGATCACTTAGCTGTTTACTGTGTATAGTTAAGTCCCTGACTGGATTGCAGACAGCAGAGACTATATATTAAGGTATTTTTTTTTATCCATCTCCACAATTTGAAGTGTTACTCAAAATAAATCTGAGATCAGGATTTTTGATGCAATTGTTTTTAATAGTCACCTTCCTCAGTCTGTCATCTTCTTTTCTTGACACATTATCTCTTTACTTAACTTCTATGAGACCCTAGTTTTACCATGTCATCTTTTCTTTTTTTTTTTTTTTTTGCTCCTTTTTGGAATTATCCTTTCCAACTTCTCATCTTGTATATTCATCCAAGGGCCTTTCCTTGGCCATCATCAAATGACTCTCAAACCCATCTCAATAACTTCAAATGCATCCCCACTTTTCAAAATGTCACTGCATGGCTCCATCTCCAATTTAACATGGTCAAAATGTAGCTCATTATCTTTACCACCAAGTCAATTCCTTTCTTTCACTCTTTACAGGGACTCAGTTCAGATACCTTAAACTTTTCTTTGATTATCCTTCATATTCTGCATCCAATCAGTGGTGATGCTCCACAGATCTGGATTTAAAACCACACCCACATTTGTTTTCTGTTCTCCATCTCCAGTGCCACCATGAGCCCCACATCAGTTTATGTTCACTTATTCAATAGTTGTTGGTCTGCTTACTATACCCCCCAATCTAATTTCTCCTTCAGATAGCCAGTGGACTGGTTACTCTAAAGTGTGACTAATCCTATGCCTTCCTAATAAGCTGTTGAAAAAAAAATAGTCTTCAATGATTTCCATAATCTCCACAATATTTAAAATCTTATCTTTCACTACTTCCCATATTTATGAAATGTCCTAGTCTGTATTCTGAGCTGTCACTTAAATACAATGTAAGTTTAATCACCTCTTGCTCTTTGCTTATATTGACTTTTCTGCCTCAAATGATTTCTGTGTAATCTGCACATGTCAAAATCCGAAGCAGCTTTCCTTTGATTCTCGAGTTCTTTGTCCCCTCTCTTTTGGCATCCATTGTATTTTCCCTGTATTATATTTTTCAGGTAGATAATTTATACTGGGTTTTTCTTTTTCTGATAGAGATGCTTGGGGACAGGGATAAACTCACTCATTTTTTCTAGACTATACAGGACTTTGCATAGTTCCTCATATTGGAAGATTTTATTATGTTGAAATACAGGATACTGAAAATATACTAGAAAAATGGATGATAAATATCCTGTACTTCAAAAGGGAAATAAAAGTCTTTTTCTCAGAAGGAAGAGTCAGAGGGAGAAATCAGAAGGTTATAGGGATATAAAGTTGGAGAGTGTCACATGGCCTGCTAAATTGGACGTGCAGTTAAAAAATTACACCAGTATGTATTTAAGGCAAGTGAGACCCTGTAAGAGAATGATGTAGCAACAGTAGGTTTGCTAGATATGGATAGTGCTTGGCTCCTGAGAACACACCTGTGACCAAGAGTTCCTGAGTTTTTTATCATTACAGTTATTCCTTCTAAGCAATCATATCTTGGCGTACAGCTCTAATCCTGGCTGTTTCTAAGCAAAAATTAGTTCTAATCCAAAAAATTTCTGCTAAAAAAGGATACCTCTGTAGTGTTTTGTCCCCTCTGACCTTTGGGGAATTAGACTGGTGGCTTCAAGCAACCATTCTTCTCCTCAAGAACTGTGTGAATCTGAGTTCATTTAATAAGAGTATATGAGCCCCTTATTTTAAAGGAACATTTAAACTCATTCTTCTACAATCATTCTGGTAAGGAAAAATATTTCCCCCTCTGCCATGATTTTTTTTCCCCAGATACTGCCATGAATTTTGAGCCCCTGAGCCACCCAGGTGCCCCTACTGCCATGAATTTTGAAACATGTCCACAGATTAGGATAGATTATTAGCAGCAGAACCACTGGTAATATTTTAGTGGCTGACTGAGAATGAGGAGGGCATGCTGGGAGACAGAGAGAGAGGTGGTGGGGAAATAGAGAAAGAGAATGAGAGACAGTATGAATGCTGCCACGTCTGGGGCAACAGTGGTTCTCAAGGTTGAATATGCAAAGCAGGGGTACCTGTGTGGCACAGTTGGCTAAGCGTCAGACTCTTGGTTTCAGCTTGGGCCCTGGGCCCTGATCTCAGGGTCAAGAGATCAAGGCCCACACCTGGCCCCATGCTCAACTTGGAGTCTACTTGAGGTTCTTTCCCTTCCCTACCCCTCTGTTTCTCCCCCTGCTCATATTCTCTTTCTCTCTCTCAAATAAATAAATAAATAAATAAAATCTAAAAAAAAAAAAAGAAGAATGTGCTAAGTAATGCCCTCATAAATTTGTTAAAGAGTTTAGCAAGTAATAAATAAGCCTAGGAATTCTAATTTAGGTCATTTTGGGTAAAGCCTCAAATTCCATTTTAATAGGCATTCTTAGGTGATTCTATGCCTAAGGTTTGGGTTCATATTTTTTTTTAAGATTTTTATTTATATATTTATTTGAGAGAGGGAGAAAGTGCAAGCATGGGAAGGGGCAAAGGGAGAGAAAGAATCTTTTTTTTTTTTTAAGATTTTATTTATTTATTTGACAGAGATCACAAGTAGACAGAGAGGCAGGCAGAGAAAGAGAGAAGCAGGCCCCCCGCCTAGCAGAGAACCCGATGCGATGCGGGGCTCAATCCCAGGACCCTGGGGTCATGACCTGAGCTGGAGGCAAAGGCCTTAACCCACTGGGCCATCCAGGTGCCCCAGGAGAGAGAGAATCTTAGGCAGGCTCCATGCCCAGTGCAAAGCCTGATGTGGGGCATTTTGCCACTCTGAGATCATGACCTGAGCCAAAATCAAGAGTTGGGTGCTTAAGTGACTGAGTCACCCACTTGCCCCGGGTTCATATTTTAAGTTAAGTAGGTTCTGGCTTTGCGCTAATCTCATATCAGCACCTACTAAGGTCAATGAAGCATATGTAAATAACAGAAGCCATTCCATTTACATGAAGATATATCTTGGGTTTAATTTTTTAAGCTGGACTTCACTGAATATGCTGATGCCATATATTAAAAATTCCCAAACTTCCAGGTTGGTAAACATGAGAAAATGGGGATAGTGGAAACTTCAAAGACAGTGTGGAAACTGTGCCCTGTCCCATATATCTCACCCTGTGCATCTCTTCCAGCTGGCTCTTTCTGAGTTAAATCCTTTTATAATAAACTGGTGATCTGCTTTAAAAAATTCCCTTCATTTGTGTCTGCTAAAGTACCATCAGTTATTTTTGTAAAGGCTCTATGTGGTTACACTCTGAAAAGAGTGACAGATATGGCTGGTGTTGGCCACAGTCCTGATTTGGGGTCTTTTACTTTGTCACTGGGACTATATTTGGTTTTTGGTTATGGAGAAATGTTCATGAGAACCAATTTGAATGTCATTCCATAACATTTTTAAGTGTCTACTGAACAAAATTTTTGAACTGTCTAATCATCTTATTTTGTAATGTGATCCAGAATGTCTCCAGCTGGCATCTTGCCAACATACCTGGTGTCTTTAATTAGTACCTAGTTAAATCTATTTTAATGACACATATAATGAAATTAATATTATAAAATGTAACTGTAACAGTTCTGGCTGTGAACAAATTTTACCTAATATATACTACATAGCCTTTGTCAAAATAAAGCATTTGTCATGTGAGAAATGAGAGCTAAAGAAAGAGAGAAAGAGAGAGATTAAGATTTGTTCAAACTCTTAAGAAAAGGCCAGAGTTATTTTATTTCTAGCTCTAGATGGTAAAGTATAGATTTACCTCTTATTACATGTACTTAACTTTTCTGCAAAATTTGTAATGATTCCATTTTTGTGAGAATAGTCATATTGTAAATAAACAGAGATGCTGTCAATGGCTCTGATAATGATTAGTCATCCTAATTTTAGTTAGCTCTTTTTATATATAAATCCACATTTTCAATACCAACATTTTAAAATCTGAACTTGTTTGCAATATTATCCTATATTTCCTATTATTTAAAGATATTCTTAACAATGATGAACTATAATTTCATCATGGTGATGGCACCTTCCAGATTTACCTGTAGGAATCCCTGATGGGTCATATGGCTTAGTGCAGCACAAGACATGTCAAATTTTACTCCAATTTCTTCTCATCAAAGACCCTGTGTTGGTGCAGTACTTTGACAAATAATCCCAACTGGTTTGATGCTTGTTATTCTCACGGTATTTTTTAAATGAGAGACCCCCCAGGATATGTGAAATTGGTCTTCAACATTCTCTCTCATTACTAAGAGAAAATTGACCTTGCTTAAATCCACTGTTTTAATCATTTTAAAGGGCAAGACTAATGGATTTTAGTTGTGCAACCATCAATGCCATCCAATTCAAGAATATTTTCATCACCCAGAAAAAATAACCCATACTCATTCAATAGTCACTCCCCATTCCTATGCTCCTCTCAGCTCCTTCTAACCACTAATCTGTACTCAATATCTATGAATTTGCCCCTTTTGGCCATTTCATATAAATGAAATCACAAATTATGTGTCTTTTGATGTTCTAGATTCTTTCACTTAGCATAATATTTCCAAGGTTGATGCATGCTGTGGTATCTCTCAGTACTTCATTCCTTTTTGTGGTGAAAAAATATTCTACTATATGAATATGCCATGTTTTGTTTATCTGTTTATTAGTTGGCTATTTCTACTATTTGGCTATTATGACTAATGCTTCTCTGAACATTTGTGTACAACTTTTTGTTTGAACTCCTGTTTTTAATTCTCTTGAGTATATACCTAAGAGTGGAATTTCTCAGTCCTAAGAAAATTCTATGGTTAACTTTCTGAGGAAATTCCAAAATTTATAGAGTACTTCATCATATTACATTCACACTGGCAATGTAAGAGAATTCCAACTTCTCTACATCCTCACCAATACTTGTTACTTTTTGTTTTTAATTATTGTAGCCATTTTAATGGATGTGAAGTGGGATCTCATTGTGGTTTTGATTAGTTGCTTTTCTCCAATGACAAATGCTGCTGAGCATCTTTTTATGGGTTTTTGGGTTTGTTTTGTTGGGGGCTTTTTTGCCAATTTATATAGTTTCTTTAGAGAAATGTCTATTCAAGTCCCTTGCTCATTTTTAATTGGTATTTTTTTCATTAAGAATACCTTTATTGGGGCGCCTGGGTGGCTCAGTGGGTTGAAGCCTCTGCCTTCAGCTTGGGTCGTGATCTCAGGGTCCTGGGATCGAGCCCCACATCGGGCTCTCTGCTCAGCGGAGAGCCTCCTTCCCCCTTCCTCTCTCTGCCTGCCTCTCTGCCTATTTGTGATCTCTGTCTGTCACATAAATAAGTAAAATCTTTAAAAAAAAAATGAAGAATACCTTTATTGAGGTATAACTGATATACAAAACCCACAGATTTGTAATGTTTATGATTTGATGAGTTTGGACATACACCTACACGCATGACACCATCACCACAATCAAGGTAATGAATACATCCATCACCCCCAAAAGTGTCCTTTGGGGTTTTTGGGTTTGGGGGGATTTTGTCATAAGAAACTTAACATGATATCCACCCCCTTAGCAAAGTCTTAAGTGCACAATACAATATTGTAGACTGTAGGATTGTGCTATACAGATCTCTGGAACTAATTTATCTTGTATAACTGAAACCTTTCACAAGCATACCTTGGAGATATTGTGGATTCAGTTCCAGACCCCTGCAGTAAAGCGAGTATCAAAATAAAGTGAGTCAAATGAATTTTTTTGCTTTTTTCAGTGCATATAAATTTATGTTTACACTATGCTATAGTCTATTAAGTGTATAGTGGCATTATGTTTAAAAAGACATTGTACATATCTTAATTAAGAACTACTTTATTGCTAAAAAAATGCTATAATCTGAGCTTTTAGTGAATTGTGATCACTGATCACAGATCACCACAACAAATATGAAAATAAGGAAGAAGTTTGAAATATTGAGAAAATTACTAAGTGTGATACAGAGACCTAAAGTAAGCAACTGCTGTTGGAAAAATGGAAATGATAAACTTGCTCTATGCAGGGTTGCCACAAATCTTCAATTTGTAAAAGCACAATATCTACAAAGTGCAATAAAACAAGGTATTGCTGTAAAAATTGAAGAATGGTTATCCATTTCTCCCTCAATTCCTTTCTACCCCAGCCCCTGGTAATCACTATTCTAATTTCTGCTTGTATGGATTTGACTACTTTAGGAACCTCCTATAAGTCGATTCATGTAATATTTGTCCCTCGGTGACTGGCCTTTATTGTCGGATTGGAGGTGGTATTTATATATTCTGAATACTAGATCATTATCATATATAATACTTGCAAATATTTTTCCTGTTCTGTAGATTGTCTTTTCATTCTCTTGATAAACATCTTTTAATACAAAAAAAGTTTGATTTTGATGAAATTCATTTTATCTATTATTCTTTAGTTGACTATGCTTTTAGTGTAATATCTAAGAATGCTTTGTCATATCCTTTGCCATGAATGTTAACTTCTGTTCTTCAAGAGTTTAAGAGTTTTAGCTATTACATTTAGATCTTTAATTTATTTTTGTATATGGTGTGAGGTAAGGGTCCAACTTCATTCTTTTCCATGTGAATATCAGTTTTCTCAGCAATATTTATTAAAAAGGCTGTTCTTTCCTCATTGAATTTTCTTGTCACTCTTGTTTAAAGTCAACTGACCATAGATGTATGGCTTTATTTGTGGATTCCCAATTTTATTCTATTGATCTATATGTTTACCTTATGCCAGGACCATACTGTTTCAATTATTGCAGCTTTGTGGTAGGTTTTCAAGGTATATGTCCTCCAACACGATTCTTCTTTTTAAAGATTATTTTGGCTATTCCGAATCCCTGGTAATTCCATTCAAAATTTTAAGATCAGCTTGTCCGTGTCTGATTAAAAAAAAAAAAAAAAAGCTGTTGAAATTTTGGTAGAGATTGCATTGAATCTGCAGATCAGTTTTGGAGTATATTACCATTTTAACAATATTAAGTCTTCTAATCCATGATTATGGGATGTCTTTCCATTTATTTAATTCCTTTAGTTCATTCAATATTTTGTGCTTCTCAGAGTACTACTCTTACATCTTCACTGTAAGTTTATTCCTAACTGTTGTATTCTTCTTGATGTTATTTTATTTTTAAAGATTTTATCGTGATGTTATTTTAAATGGAATATTTTTCTTAATTTCATTTTCAGTTTGTTAATTATTAATGTATAGAAATAAAGCTGACTTTTGTATTTTGGTCTTACATACTGCAATATATTATGTGTATTTTTCCATTATCTCTAACAACTTTTTATTATTATTTCTAATTTCTTTTCAGTGGACTCTATAGGATTTTTTTTTTCAAAGATTATATTGATTTACTTGAGAGAGAGAGAGAATGAGACAGAGAGAGCAAGAGCCCGACAGGGGAAGGGGCAGGGGGAGAGGGAGAAGCAGACTCCCTGATGAGCAGGGAGCCTGATTCAGGACTCCATCCCAGGAACATCGGATTATGACCTGAGCCAAAGGGAGACATTTAACGGACTTAGTCACCCAGGCACACCGGGTTTTCTTTATATAAGATCATGTAATTTGCAAAAAAAGATAGTTTAACTTTTAACTTTCTAGTTTGGATGCCTTTTATTTCTTTTTTGTGGCTCATTTCCCTACTAGGAATTTCTAGTACAATGCTGAATAGAAATGGCAAGAGTGGGTGTCATTGTCTTGATTCTGATATTAGAGGGAAAATGTTCCATCTTTTATCATTTAATATGTTGTTAGCCCTGGGCTTTTTATAGATACCTTTTATCCAATTGAGAATATTCCCTTTGTTAAACAACAAAATTCAGCCAAGTAAATTTGAAGATCTAATTAGCTTTATTAAATGATTCGTGAGTTAGGCAGCATCCCATCTAGCAAATAGAAAGGAGCTCCATCAAGCTGCAGAAAAGGAAAGGCTTTCAAAGGCAGAGAGAGGATAGAAAAAAGGAAATTATTAGTAAAAAAACTATTGTTTTAGGCAAGTTCTTCCTCCTAAGGAAAATGGAAGAGGTCTATCGGTAAATTTCCTAGTGCTGACCAGGAAATTCCAAGTTGACTGGTTAAAAGTTACATTTGGGGGGTGCCTGAGTGGCTCAGTGGGTTAAAGCCACTGCCTTCGGCTCGGGTCATGATCCCAGGGTTGTGGGATCGAGCCCTGCATCGGGCTTTCTGCTCTGGGGACAGCCTGCTTCCTCCTCTCTCTCTCTGCCTCTCTGCCTACTTGTGATCTATCAAATAAATTAAATAAATAAAATCTTTTAAAAAAAAGTTACATTTGGGGTAGGGGTTTGAAACTGCAGTTAGGTTAGATGTTAAGTCTTGATTTGCTGAGGTAAGGCTGTTAATAGGAGTAACTCCTTTTTGGGCTTCTGGTTTTCTTATCAATATCTTCTATTGTTTCTTTTTTCTTATCAATAAAGCATGTTGAATTTCATCAAATATGTCTTCTGCATCAATCTTTAAAAAATGATATTTTTATCATTAATAAAGAATATTAAATTGATTGATTTTCATATGTTGACCCACCCTTATATTGTAGAGTAAATCCCTTTTTGTTATGGCATATAATCCTTTTAATATGATGCTACATTCAGTCCTAGTATTATGTGAGGAATGTTTGCATCTATATTCTTACAGAATTTGGGTTTGGTATTTTTTAATGATATCTTTGTTTGGCTTTTGTAACAGGGTATTACTAATCTCTTATATTACTGAAGTAAATATTCCACTACATTTTGGAAGAGTTTGAAAAGAATTGCTATTAATTTCTCTATAAATTCTTGGTAGAATTGACTTGTAAAGCCAAGTATCTGGTCCTGGGCTTTTCTTTGTGGGAAGTTATTTGAATGCTGATTTAATCTCTTTGCTTGTTATAGGTTTATTTATATTCAGTTAGTTCAGATTATAGCTCTATTGAGTGGAGAGATGTATCCTTGGATTTCCCTATTCCTCCATATTTGGTGGCATAATGCAGTGACAAATTTTTTAAGTTACTTTAAAAATCTGTTTTGTAGGGGTGCCTGTGTGGCTCAGTTTGTTAAACATCTGCCTTCAGCTAGAATCATGATACTGGGGTCCCGAGACTGAGCTCCACATCAGGCTCCCTGCTCAGTGAGGAGCCTGCTTCTCCATCTCTCTCTGCTTGCTTCTCCCCCTGCTTGGGCTCTCTCTCTCACTGTGTCAAATAAATAAAATATTTTTTAAAAGTCTGTTTTGTAAATAAGCAAGGAAAAAAGATGATTTTAATCTTTGTATCAATATAAATCTCCACCTTTATTTAGACTATTTAGATATGTTGAAGAATGAAAATTCAGCTAAGTAAATTTGAAGATCTAACTAGCTTTATTTAATGATTCATGAATCAGGCAGCAACCCTTCTAGTAAGTAAACAGGCATTCTGAGGAGTTGTGCAAAATGGAAGGTCTTTTTAGGCAAAAGGAAAGTGGGGCAAAGAAGTTATTACCAAAAGAAAAGAAAAGATTGAAAAACAGGCCAGATCATCTTTTTCGGGGAAGCAAACAACAGGGGTCTTATGCAGATTGCCTCACTATTGCTGATCAGGAAATTTCAAATTGACTGTTTGAAGGCCACATTTCTGAGAGAGACTGAAATTAAAAATAAGTATTAGCTTGCTGTCATGGGGGCTAATGACTCCATTTGGGGCCTATTGTTTCTTTTCTAACAAATAGCTAGCTTGATTCTGTGGTATTATCTTGAATAGTCTTACTCTGACCAGAAGACAATGATTAATAGTCAGTTTGTGACCTTTCTTTCAGACTTAGGGATGCCTGAGGGCTTGACATTTGTTTGGAATCTCTTTACACCATTAACTCAAGGAATTTATGGTAGTATGCCAAATACAAGTTAATTGAGAATCCAGTTGAGGATTTTGTGCTGGACCAAAGTACCCATTCCTCATTGTCAAGATTGTTTACTGAGTAATGGGTAATTACTCATTACCATGAGAGTGATGCTTGACTTTATAAGAACAAAAACTGAAAGGATCTAAGACTTGAAGGCTTTCTTGAATTAGAATAATCCTTACCCGCTCAGTCCCATCTCTTATGATCATTTCTGACTTAGGTGTGGAATGAGTGAGACAATGGAAACTATGCCTTTAGTTGTACACATTCCATTTTTCACTTGTATATTCAGTGTCATTTCCTATTCCAAATTTTAGCACCATAGGTCACTTAATATGCATTCAGTAGCCATAAAAATTGTCAATTTTGGTAATTAAAACAAGAGTCAATGTAATTTTAAATAGTAGGAAAAAGCACTATTACATAAACAGTGATGACAATAATAATGGCTTCATAGCAACATAGCAATGGGAGGAATGATTGTTAAAGTCTTAAAACATATGTATTTATCTGCTTAGGTGGTGAATACATTGAGTTTATAAAGCACTCTACATTTTCTTTCTTTTTTTTTTTTTTTTTAAGATTTATTTATTTGAGAGCAGGAGGAGGTGGGGAGGGGCAGAGGGAGAGGGAGTCTTAAGCAGACTCCACCCTGAGTGCAGAGCCCTATGTAGGGCTCAGTCTCATGACACAGACATCATGACCTGAGCTAAAATCAAGAGTCAGATGCTTAACTGACTAAGCGACCGAGGCACTCCAAGCATTCTACATTTTCAGTTGTTGATTTTTGCATACTCTACTTCTACCTATCATGAGAAAATGTATATTCATTTTTATGGGTCAACAAGAATGGTGATTCTGTAAGATAGTTCTGGATATTCAAATGAAATATGAGGTGAGACATTCTATTTGGGTTTTTCATAAAAATCTACTGTCCAAACTCTCAGATGCTAAACTCTCTTGACAAATGTACTACACTTAAAGCAAAAGGTTAAAATGACTTAACTTGAGATAGAATGGCAAAGATAAAAATAATTTTCAGTGTTATTCTAAGTTTCTTCAGATTCTGTTACAAGAACCTCACTAACCTGTACTGACCCTTTGTATAAATTTTAAAAATATGTCCTCCTCCCATCAGAAAGACATAGTTTGGATGTATATGGTTTTATGTGATGGTATCTGTGTAAAGAAAAATTCATCTGTTTCTTTAGGCAGGTGTTGTTTTGTATACGTTTATTGACTTAGCAAGTAGTATGTAGGCTACATAGCAACATTTATAACCTCACTTGTGACTGCATGACATACTGATAAATAACAGTTATGTCCATTCAACATTTAGAACTTATAGCTACTATCTTCAGAGAAAAAATAAAAATATATAACTCAGTGGCCATTGTTGAACAATATTTGCAGTTTTATTATTTCATTAACATTGAATAGTGAGGATAAAACAAACTGTTCATATTTCCTTGTTCATAAGTTTCAGTTGCAACATCCTTTATTCAAAAACATCTCTTCCTTACTATTCCCATGGCTAATGTTATGTCATACTTATCTTGAAGTCTCTTGTTTGTATCACGAATTAATTTATAACTTAATGACCAAAATCTCTCCTTTTCTATCATGGGCTTTTAGTAATAAACAGAACAAAATGTCAACAGGTAATTCACTCACATATATGTACCACACACATAAAAAGTTACTGATACATTCCCTCTCTGATGTTTTATCCAGTGAAATGATTAATTGTTCTTCCACATCATAGGTCATCCTACAGAGACATTTAAGAAGATGCTTTCACCAATTTTGTTGTCTCTACAATCATATTTTGGAACTGCTATTGTAAACTCTTCTCTAATATAAAATCCACATATTAATATTATTTTGCTTCATTTTATTTCTGCTGTATTTTCATATACCTCTCCATATGCTTCTGTAGTTTTGGGTCTCATTCCCTTATGTTTAGCAACAAAAAACATCAATTTAATTTTAAAAAGCATAATTTAATACTGCTCTGAGAAAACCTCATTGGTTTAGCAGAGGGATCCCTGTTCTTTGAAAATGTCACACTTTATGATGGAATTGTGACAATATTTGATAAAACTTTTTAACAGACCATACTTGGAAGAAATTAATTACCAATACAATTAAACCTGCTTTTCAGATATCTATTACTATACTTTCTACCACATTTTTCTTTTCTAGCTTCTTCTGTAAAATCATTATATACACAAATCTTCTTTAATCACATACAGATTGGGGCACCTGGGTGGCTCAGTGGGTTAAGCCTCTGCCTTCGGTTCAGGTCATGATCTCAGGGTCCTGGGATCGAGCCCCACATCAGGCTCTCTGCTCAGCGGGGTGCCTGCTTCCCCCTCTCTCTCTGCCTACTTGTGATCTCTCTCTCTGTCAAATAAATAAATAAAATCTTTAAAAAAAAAAAATCAC
>ML097813.1:30106-56711 GCA_003697995.1 Taxidea taxus jeffersonii
CTGCCTACTTGTGATCTCTCTCTCTGTCAAATAAATAAATAAAAATCTTTTTTAAAAAATAATAATTAATTTTAAAAAATTAAAAAATCACATACAGATTTATCTTTTCTATTCATGTGATAGCTCTGTTTACATTTGCATTCTGAATTGGAGTGTTTCTGTTATCCTTTTTTCATTTCTCTTGTTTCAAAAAACAATTTTTCAGCCATGAATATATTTTTTTCTTGAATTTTGGAATGTAATGCAAGACAATAGCTACAATTGAATGAACAAATTTAAGAAGCAAAAATAAAATGACACAAAGTCAAATCGGGTGAGATAAGCTATATCCTGTTATCTAAACTATTAGCCAAGAAGAACTGACAAAAGCCTTCCTGGAGTACATGCATGATCTCTGGGAATGAGGCAATTAGAGCCTAAAAGGATCTGTATGAAACAACATTCTATTTTTTTCTTAGAGCTACTTTATTGAGGTATGATTGCTATGCAAAAAATTGACACATTTAATATATACAGCTTGATGATTTTGACATATACATCCATGAAATCATCGCTGCAATCTATGCCATAAACATACATACCCATCACCTCTAAAAGTTTCTTCCTGCCCTCATTTTTATATTTGTGTGATGAAAACACCTAACCTAAGTCCTACCCTCTAGCAAGTTTGTAACTGTGCAATACAATATTATTAGCTATAAGCACTGTGTTGTACACAGAATATGTTCTCTAGGACTTTTTTCATTTTGCATTAAAAACTTTGTACCCTTTGCTGCTCCCCATTTTCCCTTCCCCCCCCAGGACCTGGCAACCCCCATTCTACTCTCTGCTTCTGTGAGTTTACTATTTTAGATTCCTTGTATAAATTCTTTGTGGAATATCTGTGTTTCTATATCTGGCTTATTTTACTTAGCACAATGTCTTCAAGATTCATCAGTGTTGTCATGAAAGTCAGGATTTCCTTTTTTGTGGCTGAATAGTATTCGTGTGTGTGTATGTTTCACATTTCTTTATTGATTCATCTGTCAATGGACACTTAGATTATTTCCATGTTGGTTGGCTATTGTAAATTATGCTGCAATGAAAATGGGGGATGCAGATGTCAGATGTATTTTATAATTAGTGATTTTGCTTCCCTCAGATAGATACCCAGAAGTGAAATTACTAGATTATATGCTAGTTCTATTTTCAATTTTTTGAAGAAACTTTGTACCTTTTTCCATAGTAGCTACACCAATTTACATTCCTACTAACAGTGCATAAGTGTTCTCTTTTCTCCACATCCTTGCCAACACTTGTTATATTTGTCTTTTTGATAATAGTCATTCTAACAAGTATGAGGTCAGCACTTATGGTTTTAATTAAGCATTTTATTTTATTTAAAAAAATTTAAGATTTATTTAGGGGCACCTGGGTGGCTCAGTCCATTAAGCATCTGCCTCAGCTCAGGTCATGTCAATGGGGAGTCTGCTTCTCCCTCTCCCTCTGTCTCTCCCCCTGCTCATGCTCTCTCTCTCTCCCTCTCTCTCAAATAAATAAAATCTTTAAAAAAATAAATAAAAGTGTTTTTGTTTTTGTTTTTGTTTCCTGAGAGAGTGAGCAGATGGGGGGAGGGATGGAGTGAGAGGGAGAGAGAGAACCCTTAAGCAGACTCATTGCTGAGCACAGAGTCCAACACAAGGCTGGATCCCAGGACCCTAAGACCATGACCTGATCCTAAACCACGAGTCAGATGTTCAACTGACTGAACCACCCAGATGCCCCTTAATTAAACATTTTATATGATTGTTTTTTCTCTCCTTTTTAGCAAATCAGTTACACTTACTGGTTTGTTTTTTTCTTTGTTTTTTAATTGTTTTTTTGTGTTTACCCTAGACTTTGCAATACACATTTACAATTAACCAAAGTCGACTTTCAGGTAACACCATACTGCTTCACAGGTAGTGGAAGTACATTATAATAACAAAATATTTCTAATTCTTCCCTCTCGTCACCTGTATTAAGTAAAAACACACACACATAAAACATAACTGCACAAAGAATAATTTTTTGAATGAGATAATAAGTCACAGCTGTTGAATAATGAATTTTGAATGCCCAATGAATGGTTGTCCCCAAAATAAAAGTAATTTATTAAAATTTACCTAAAATAGGTGAAATTTTCAATAAATCAAAATAAAATTGAAGTTAGAATTAATTGCTGAAAAAATTACCAGGTTAAAATAATTTTATAATGAAGTCTTTAAACTGTCAAGCTATCTGCTGTATTAAATTTCTCACTATATAGAAATCTCAGATATTAACTAATAAATTCTATGGAGTTAGGTTTGTTTTATTAAAAAAATGAAAAGAATAATATGTATCATAAAATTAGTTCAGTCTAGCTTGCTCCTGAATATAGATGCAGAAATTCTGAATGTAGCTTTTCTATTTACAGTGATCAAGACTTGCCTCTATTGTGTTAGGAAATTACCCTAGTGGTGAAGCTGATGATAGAGAATTTCTGACAAAGTGCCATACCTGCTATGTTATAACTATCAACGGACCTAAATTCCTAGTTAAATTAACAACAAATATACATGACTTGATATGGCCAATGAGATTTAATTATTTTTGGCATGCTGAGTAATAAAACAACACACAAATGGAGTAAGGTAAATGTATTGTCAAAGATGAGATTATGTCAAAGTAAAGCAACCTCCCCCTGTTCATTAATACTACTATGTGTCTACTTGATACAAGTGCTAGTTCTCAGGTTGATATTTTATTTATATATAAATGCATAACTTCTAAATTTTACATTTATAAATGGACTCTTAGCTATAGTTCAACTTTCTCATCTCACGCGGGGACTCAAGCTCAGAGTTTTCAAGTGCTTGCCTAAATCATCAAATGTTTAGAAAAAATGAAAAGTACACATACTAAACAATTTCTATTAGCAGATTTTTGCTCTTATTAACAATCCCTTCATAATTTACAGTTTAAAATAAAATATTTAAGGTATTTTAATTCTAAAGAATGCATTATATTTTATTTTGACATAAAGTAAGAGATTTGGGAAAGATGTAATATTCACCTTCTTATTATATCTGGAATACATATTTCTTTTATGGGGCCAAAGTAACAAGGCAGGACTGAGCTGCATTTACAAGCTTTTGAAAGAAAGTGTATGCTTTTTTTATTTTTTTCTTCACACCTTCCATGGATCCAAAACTTTACTTTGATGATGTATTTTCCTTCAAATTCAAATTTTCATTTACTATATCCACACCAAGTACTCATAAATGTTGGTCACATAAAGTTTCTTGAATATTGTAAAATATTCTGTTACTACTGTTTACACTCAGACAAATAGATCCCATTCTACTTAGTCTGTTTTCTAAGAAGAAATTCTGAGTCCATTAACTGTATCTTGAAAGGAATATATATCTTTTCCAAGACATAACAGAAATGCCCAGAACACAGATGGATTTCCACAAACAAAACAGTTTAATTTTTCTTATCATCTGAATAGTACGTAGAAACATCCCCCTTGAAATACTTTATTTTCAATGCATTTAAAACATCTTGAAAATTCTTAGCATTCCTAAGTAGCCTAAATAAAACTTAAGCTGCAGACATGATAGAAGCAAAAATGGCTTCAGATTCAAAATAATCTTGTATCTAAATGAAACACTTTGGTTGAAACAGAGCATTTCTCATTAAACAGTATTTTCAAGACCAACATATATATTTCATCACAAAGTGTACACACACATGTAGAGCCATCTCTTCGTAAGACGCACTCTTCTGTCCAGTTAGATCATTGTAGCTGTAAGTATAACCTTCTCAAACTCTCTAGAATACAGTTTCTTAATCTGTAAGGTGGGCTCAATAAGGTTCTGTAACTCAGAGTTGTTAGAAGGATGAAATGAAATAATGAATATAAGTCACATAGCACAGCACCATATACCAAGAGAATACTAAGTATATATTAGTGATTACTATTACACATATTTTTAAAGATATCTTAAAATATTAAGAATCATGATGCAGGGGCGCCTGGGTGGCTCAGTGGGTTAAAGCCTCTGCCTTCAGCTCAGATCATGATCCCAGGGTCCTGGGATCGAGCCCCGCATCGACTCTCTGCTCGGCGGGGAGCCTGCTTCCCTTCCTCTGCCTCTCTGCCGACTTGGGATCTCTGTCAGATAAATAAATAAAATCTTTAAAAAAAAAAAAAGAATCATGATGCATATCATTAAAAATATTTCCCAAATGGATGCATTATTTTTAACCCACAGACTTCAATAATATAAGAACACAGATTTTATTCATATTATAATACTATTTATTGTACTGCAATTCCTTATTTGTTTTTGTGAAATAGTCTTATGAAAAAAAGGAAAACAGAAAAAAAAACCAATAACAATGATAGCAGCAATAAGAGTGAGAGTAGTAATAACACCTTCCAGGTATTTATAGTCTATGTGTCCTCACAAAACTTTCAAATAAATAAAACAAACATTATTAATACCTTGCTGTCCACTCTACCAATGTACACATATTCTTTTAATTACAGATAAGAAATTTGAGGCTCTAAGAGATAAAGATAAAATTATTTGGCAAATTGGTGAGGTTCACACATGAAATAGAATTTTCATCCAGGGGCACCTGGGTGGCTCAGTGGGTTAAGCCTCTGCCTTTGGCTCAGGCCATGATCTCAGGGTCCTGGGATCGAGCCCGGCATCGGGCTCTCTGCTCAGCAGGGAGCCTGCTTCCTCCTCTCTCTCTGCCTGCCTCTCTGCCTACTTGTGATCTCTGTCTGCCAAATAAATAAATAAATAAATAAAATCTTTAAAAAAAAAAAAAGAATTTTCATCCAGATTCTGTGACTTTTCATCTACTGCTCTTATCACTATGTTATGCTATCTGAAATCTTCATTCTTAGTATATTAGGGTTATTTAGAAAATACTTTTAGTTTTGATAATGATTGAAAAACTGTGATATATATTGCTATAGGTTCTATAGATAAAATTCTTATCCTGAAGAAACAGAAAATTGGGACACACTCACTACCAACAGTAAAATTGACTCCGTAATCAAAAAACTCCTAAAAAACAAAAGCCCACGACTAGATGGCCACAGCAGTCAGACAAGAAAAAGAAATAAAGGGCATCCAAATTAACAAAGAAGAAGTAAAACTTTCACTATTTGCAGATGACATGATACTATGTATAGAAAATCCAAAGGACTCCAACAAAAAACTACTAGAATTAATAAATTCAGTAAGGTCACAAGATACAAAGTTGAGGTACAGAAATCTCTTGCATTTCCATACACTAAAAATGTAGTGGCAGAAAGAGAAATTATGGATTGGGAGTACCAATATTGTTAAAATGTCCATACTACCCAAATCAATCTAAAGATTCATTGCAATCCCTATCAATATAGCAATAGCACTTTTCACAGAGCTAGAAAAAATAATCCTCACATTTGTGTGGAATCAGAAAAGACCCCAAATAGCCAAAACAATCCTGAAAAGGAAGAATAAAACCAAGATTTCAAGATATACTACAAGTTGTAGTAATCAAAAGAGTATGCACTGCAACAAAAAATAGACACATAGATCAATGGAATAGAATAGATCCCAGAAATAAATCCACAACTATACTGTCCATTTATCTTGTGATGGGGAAAAATGGTAATCTGGACAGCAGAAATATGAAAGTGAACCACTTTCTTATACTATACACAAAAATGAACTCCAGATGGATTAAGGAGATAAATGGGAGTCCTAAAATAAAGAAATCCTAGAAGAGAGCATAGAAAGTAATTTCTCTGACATTGGCTATAGCAACATTTTTCTAGATTTGTCTCCTAAAACATGGAAACAAAAACAAAAATAAACTATTGGAACTACACCAAAATAAAAAGCTTCTTCACAACAAAGGAAACCGTCAACAAAACAAAAAGACTATGTGCCAAATGGCAGAAGATATTGGCAAATGATATATCTGATAAGAGGTTAGTATCCAGGGATGCCTGGGTGGCTCAGTTGGTTAAGCAGCTGCCTTCGGCTCAGGTCATGATCTCAGCGTCCTGGGATCGAGTCCCACATCGGGCTCCTTGCTCGGCAGGGAGCCTGCTTCTCCCTCTGCCTCTGCCTGCCTCTGTCTGCCTGTGCTCACTCTCTCTCTCTCTCTAACAAATAAATAAATAAAATCTTTAAAAAAAAAAAAAGAGGTTAGTATCCAAAATATATAAAAAATTCACACAACTCAATGCCCAAAAAACACAAATAATCTAATTTAAAATGGGCAGAAGATATGAACAGAAAATTTCTCCAAAAAGACCTATAGACAGCAATTATACACATGAAAAGATGCTGAAATCACTCCTCATCAGGAAAATGCAAATCAAAACTATAATGAGATACCAACTCACACCTGTCAGAATGGCTAAGATCAAAAATACAAGAAGCAGTTGTTGGTAAGGATGTGGAGAAAAATGAACCCTTGTGTACTGTTGGAGGGAATGCAAACTGGTACAGCCACTGTGGAAAATAGGATAGAGACTCCTCAAAAATTAAAAATAGAATTACCTAGGATCCAGTAATTCCACTACTGGGAATTTACCCAAGGAATAAAAAAACATATTTTGAAAAGATATATGTAGCCCTGTGTTCACTGAACTTTACTTACAATAGCCAAATTATGGAAGCGACCCATGTGTCTATCAGTAAACAAATAGATAAAGAACAAGTGTATATATATATATATGTATATATATATACACACACACACACACACAATGGAATATGACTCAGCCATAAAAAAGAATGAGATCTTGACATTTGCAATGATATAAATAGACCTAGAGAATATAATACTAAGAGAAATGAGTCACAGAAAGACATAATTTCATTCATATACAGAAATTTAAAAGATAAAAAAAGAGACAAAAAAAGACTCACAGACTCTCAACTATAGAGAACAAACTGTTGGTTTCCAGTTTGAAATAGGTAAAGGGGATTAAGAGTACAACTCTCATGATGAGCACTGAGTAATGTATAGAATTGTTGAATCACTATATTATACATCTGAAACTAATATATCATTTTACATTAATTATATTGAAATTTTTAAAATACAAAAAGTAATAAATTAACCTCTTATCTTAAAAATAAAGTTCCCATCCTGTCAACAGGATTATACAATAAATTACTTTAAAATCAATTTTTTTTATTTGACAGAAATCATAAGTAGGCAGAGAGGCAGGCAGAGAGAGAGGGAAGCAGACTCCCTGCTGAGCAGAGAGTTGGATACGGGGCTCAATCCCAGGACCCTGAGATCATGACCTGAGCCGAAGGCAGAGGCTTAACCCACTGAGCCACCCATATGCCCTAAAATCAATTTTTCATCACTCAGAATACAATGTTCCACATAAAATCTGCTCCGTTATAAAATTGTATTGCTCCACTATACCTTCATAATGGTTCATAATTCAGACTATTCGTTTTATAGTATTGATTGAATACCTTTTATATGCTAGGCACTGTGCTAAGCACTGTGGATTCAAGGGTGTAAAGGATAGATATGATTCCCATTCTCACTGACCTTATAAATATTAACGTTTAAAATTAATATGGATAATGGGAAGGCTGACTCACAGTGTGGTTAAGGGCCATGACAGGAGAATTGGAGAACTATGAAGGTACACCAGCGAGACATAAAACCCCTACATGCAAAGGCATGAATCTCCTATATGTGTGTGGGTTGTAGTTGGTGAAAATGCCCCAGTTATAAGAAAGACTATCAGCAAAAATATAGATGCTGGAAGAATTGAAAGAAGTATAATGTGGCTTTGATATCGTTGCAGTAGAGAGGAAGGGAAGTGAATGGATTTGGCAGATATTTAGGAGACAAAAGGGATGAGAATTGGGAGACTGGAAGTGGAGTGTAGGAGAGATAACTCTGTTCAGGATGGCACTCAAGTTTCTTGTTGTATCCCAGGACAGATGGTAGGTACAAACAGGGAGGGCATTTGGAAGGAGAAGATGATTTCAGAAAGGGGAGTTCAGTTTGTGCCATGCTGTTGAAGTACCTGTGGGAGTCCAATGAAAGATATACATAAGACAGCTGAATATAGTTTTTCTGAAGTTCTGGATAAGATCTAGGTTGGAGATATAGCCCATAGGTGATAGTTGAAACTATGAACGGGAGACGAGATAAGGAGCTAGAAGATAATTCACTTTGACTCAGTGAATTTTAGAGGACAGGTAGAAGAAGTGGATCCCATGAAGGATGCTCAAAAGGAACAGTCATAGATGAGACCTAAGGCAGGATAGTATGTGGAAGCCCAGAGAGAGTCTGAAGAGAGAATAGTCACAGTATCAAATGCTGCTCTGAAATCAAGTTACAAGTATAATGAAGAAATGGTTCTTTCTCACTTCTGACATTTCCTTCCAGTTAGAGGGAGCTAAAGTAATTTGCCTAGTTTCTTTGGCTAGTTTTCTTTCTCTTCCTGGGAAGTGGAGTGATTTATCTGATTGATAAATTGGGAAGAGTAGATTGGGTGTGTATAGGCTGAATCAGCCCATTTTCCTGGCTGAGAATGAGCCTGTCCACTGAGAGAATAAAGTCACCTCTCTCTTTCTCTCCTTTCTACTGGCATATCTGGACACTCTCCCAAAGAAGCCTGGAGGGAGGCAGAAGTTGAAGGTCAAGAATAAGAAAGGACATTTGAAATGAGGCCCCTGAGTAAAGGTATTCATTCCATTAGGAGAAGGAATGACCTAGGTTCCTACTAAGTGACAAGTGCCAAAGGACAGATCATGGGTTCCAACTCATGTTTGGTACTTGGAAGTTGAGAGTCTTCCTGCCTAGTGGTCTCTATTTGTTCTAAAATTTAGAAAAAAAGAGATCCCCACCACCCCTAACCCCAAGCTTGAGGCAGAAGGATGGAATAGATTTAATAAGAGTGGTAAAGAAGGGTGCCTAGGTGGTTCAGTTGGTTAAGCGACTACCTTCCACTCAGGTCATGATCCTGGAGTCCCAGGACTGAGTCGTGCATTAGGCTCCCCACTCAGTGGGGAGTCTGCTTCTCCCTCTGACCTTCCCCCCTCTTGTGCTCTCTCTCTCATTCTCTCTCTCTCAAATAAATAAAGTCTTTTTTAAAAAGTGGTAAAGAATGGTAAAGATTTAAAGGAGCAAGTGTAAGACAATCAAAGAAACCTGCATAAGAATATAGAGACCTTCCATCAACACTGGACATTAAGGCCTTGACAATCTATACATATGGAATTTTCTCTCATTCTCAGCAGCTGGGTGAAGATCTAGATTTGCAAAGATCCATGGGTGGGGCTTTTTCAGACAATTGGTGAAAAAAGATTGTGAAGCAAGTGGTCTCAGGTACTGTCAAGAGAAACAGTAAAGTGATAGATAATTAAGTCTAAGTTGGCAGGAAATGGAGTTAGAAGCAAGAGACTAATAGGTCGCAGGGCAGGTAAAATGGGATTCCCCAGTGTGAGAGTGAGAGGACAAGTGTTTTGGGTCACAGAACAGACATACGAATGTGTAATATCAGAAGTGGAATGGTCTAGGTGGAGACAGGGTCTATGATACAGCCATGGAATTGGTTGTCAAGTAGAACATAGAGACATTCACCATTAAGGATTTGAGGAAATGTGTTTAGAGTCCTGAAAATTGCACTCATCCAGGGTATGATAGGAATTGGCATGAACATAACAAAAGTGAATATGGAGCTAGTCATTCAATGAATGGAACAATGAGATGGAGTTGGTTGAATGCAGAAATGAGATTTGTAGAGGGCAATGGAGCCAGATAGCTTAAGAGCAAATGTAGCAGGACAATTTAGATAAAAATGGAGGTGGAATAGTCTAGAAGTATCAATGGAGTTTGAAGAAAAAGCTAACCTCATCTCTTGACATAAGATATCTGGGGTATAGAAGACAAAATACTCACCTTCTTAGAAGGTGGCATGCAGGGGCACCTGGGTGGCTCAGTGGGTTAAGCCTCTGCCTTCGGCTTGGGTCATGATCTCGAGGTCCTGGGCTTGAGCCCCACATTGGGCTCTCTGCTCAGCAGGGAGCCTGTTTCCCCCTCTCTCTCTGCCTGCCTCTCTGCCTACTTGTGATCTCTCTCTGTCAAATGAATAAATAAAATCTTAAAAAAAAAATTAGGGTGGTGTAATTCCTCCAATTTTAAAAAGAAGGTGGCATGCATTCTTGTAGAGGATCCTGGGGGGAGTGGGAGTGAATGGAAGGAAGTTTGCATAAAAATTTGAATGAGCTGGTTTAGATACACAGGCATATTTTTAAATTCAGTATCTGTGTATACCCATGGGCACTCTACAGATAGATAAGCATACACAGAAGATAAATACTAAAATATTAACAATAGATATCTTAGAAAAGTAGCATTATAATGAAATTGTGCTCTATAGTTTTCTGTAACTTCCAAATTGTTTATGATGGGTATATACTACTTTTAGAACCAGAAAAGTAATGCCAGTTTTTTAAGATTATATTTATGAGTGTCCATAACTATGCCATGAACAAGACTAGTGACTTATTTTAACTAAATCAAAAATAATTGATTTGCATATAAACCTCATAAGGGTATATGATAAATGCTATCCATATAGAACATATCTATATGTGCTTATAAATTACCCAGGGAATATATTACATTTAGTATTTATAATTATAAAATAGCTAAAACTCTTTGCATTTTTTGGTTAATCTATTCTTTTTCTTTGCATACTTCTAATTTCTAGAGTCCTTAATTATTTGAATATGCTAAGCCATCCTTCAGATAATAAACATGACCAGTCCACTCCAAGTGTTTTGTCAAAACATTCTTCTTTTGGGGCACCTGGGTGGCTCAGTGGGTTAAGGCCTCTGCCTTCAGCTCAGGTCATGATCTCAGGGTCCTGGGATGGAGCCCTGCATTGGGCTCTCTGCTCAGCAGGGAGCCTGCTTCCCCCTCTTTCTCTGCCTGCCTCTCTGCCTACCTGTGATCTGTCTGTCAGATAAATAAATAAAATCTTTGAAAAAACAAACAAAAAGACATTCTTTTTTTATGATCATCAGGATGGAGATGGGGATCCTCTTTAATGAAAACCATTCATTTAAACTCAATCTAGATTAAGTGTCTGCTGAGTATTGAGTGCTAATGAACCTAGTTTATTACAAAATTAACCCAGAAATTGAAAACTTGTTATTCCTGACCTTTGCTATCATGGCATCTGGATCCTAGCATTTTTATCACAAATTCCCTATTCTCTTTTTCATGTATGACATCTATTTTTTTTTTCTTTTTGGGTCAGCTGAATTATATCACTCTGGGTTTACTTTTCCATGAAAGTCTTTCTTTTTTTGAGGAAGCTATAATGCATTAAAATTTAAGTTTGTATTTTATAGTATAATACACCTTGGTTAGAAAAATATAATTAAACTAATGGCTCACAGAAACAGGGACTTAACCACAACAGATCAAAATAGTCAATTATTTTCTAGCTTCCTCTTCTTTTATCAACTGAATTCTAATGTTAGGGAACCTTGACTGGATCCTGACAGAAGGACCAAGCGGCACTCGGAGACTTTGGAGGATCGGAGGTTTATTTAACACTGGTGGGTTCAGAGAAGGTTGCTCTCCAAAGGTCTAAGCCCCAAGTGCAAGTAGAGAGGGGAATTTATACCCTTCTACTTCCGCATACTTGGTACTTTTGGCTCACGTGGGAAACAGGGCAGGAAAGAAGAACCCGGAACGGCTTTGAGACAGTGACTAGAATTTCCTTACTCATTTGGTCAGCCATCTTAGAGTACAGTTTTTCCCTATCACTGAAACCTAACCCTTCCTCTTGTGTCCCTAATTCAATATGGTCCTCAAATCCTCTCCAATCACTACCCGTCCACTGACTTTTACAAAAATTATTGTATTAACTAATTGACATTAAGACATAGACTTGGAAATTAGCCAAATTTTTCACCATCATAATTGTTTGAAGGATGCAGTTCACTGAGATTTTAGTGATCTCATTGCCCTCCTCTTATTAATTGAAGATTACTTTCCCTGCCATTTGCTTGTCCTTTGTTTGGTGACAGGTTCTATTCCATTCCTCATATTTCTTTGGATGACAGCTAATAAAAGTTTTTTCTTGTTGAATAAAGCATCATTAAACTTTCAAATATTTTAGGAGACATGGATGCTGTCATGATGAAAAATTTTAAATTCTGTTCACATTTAAAGCATACTTTAAAGGACTTAATTTCCTCTTTCTCCTCATATAAGCATAATCTACTTTCCCAGTTTTGGAGTATATTGAACAGTGGTTGATGGATTTTATAACTGAACAGAGAAATTATGTATTTATTAAAATGGTTCACTGAGTGATTTTGCAACTAGATGAATGCTGTAGCTGTGTAATTAATGGGCTAAGAATTTTTTTTGTGTTCTAGATAGTATTTGCATATGTGTGTGCAGATGTATGCATGTGTCCACATCTATGTGTATACATGCATACACCATTGGTGTATGTCTGTGAGAACAAGGGAAAGAGAGAGATCAGTATACATAATACAGGAGGAAAGTTATTTAAATGTATTTTATCAATTAATTTTAAAACTAAATTAATCTCACTAACTTCCTACCATTACATGAATTCACCTATCACAGAACTAAGAAAAATATTTTAGTTCAAATATAAGTAGTTCTCAAGAACATTAAAAATGCATATGTCCCATATAATTGAGTTGTTATTTCCTCCTTGTTCTTGCATATATTTCTTCCTTGTTGAATTCACTATCCATTTATTTTCACCCTTTCAAATTCTTCAGACTCTTTGCAAAATCCACGTATTTGGTTTTCTTTTTTAGCTGCCTATCCAAACCAATCATTCTATTCACTACAACCTAAACACATGCATCAGATTTCCTCATTGAATGTTAATTTGCATTTGTCTGCTGTCATCGGCAGAATTCTAAATATGGTCCCCCAAGATTCCAGCCCCCTGGTTCTTCATTCAAACACTGGAAAGATATTTTATAGCTAGCTGTAAAGTCCCAAGTCAGGTTAATTTAAAATAAGATTATCTGGGTGGACCTGACTCACTCAGGTGAGAAGCTAATCAGTTGAGCTTCCATGGATGTGCAGAGGTCAGAGGAATCTGTTCCTGCTGGCCTAAAGGAAGAAGGAATAAAGTACCATGTCATGGGATGGTTTATGAGTATGAGGCCTTTAAGAACTGACAGCTGCCCCTGCCTGACAGCTAGCAAGACAATGGGGCCTCAGTGCTATATTCCCAAGGAAACAAATTCTGGCAACAACCATTGTGTTTAGAAAAAGACCCAAGCGTCCAATGAGCACTGTACAGACTGATACCTTGATCTCAGCCTGTGGGAGCAGAGCTGAAAACACTGCCTGCCACACTGGACTTTCGATATACAAAACTGTGAGAGAGTAAGTGATATTGTTTTAAGCCATTACATTTGGGCTAATTGCTAAGGCAGCAAAAGAAAAATAACACATATGTACAATTATTTAATGTTCTCTCTTATTTACAAATGAAACTTAAAATACCTAGACAGCAGGAATTATTACTTAACTAAATTTGTTTGTATGTCAGAGTGATAGATCAAAAATTCTATTAACTGACCAAGTGTGTTTAAATATTACCTTGATTATATACAACATTTTATTCATAGACACCATCAGCATTGCTATCATAGAATAAAAAGTGTTATTTTGGTTTTTTTTTTTTCTTTTTTTTTTTTCTTTTTTTTCAAACAAAGCAAAGGAGGAGGAGTTATTTTATTTACTTATTTTTTAAAGATTTTATTTATTTAACAGACAGAGATCACAAGAAGGCAGAGAGGCAGGCAGAGAGAGAGGGAAGAAGGCTCCCTGCTGAGCAGAGAGCCCGATGCGGGGCTCGATCCTAGGACCCTGGGATCATGACCTGAGCCGAAGGCAGCGGCTTTAACCCACTGAGCCACCCAGGTGTCCCTGTTATTTTGGTTTTAACAATGCTTTTAGGAGGAGGGGAAGAAAGAAAGAGCATTTTAATAAAAAATTAGATGCTATGCTTTTAGACCCTCATCTCCTGGCATCCAATTTATTTATGCTGGGCTCCCATCTTCTGGGGGAGCATGTAGGGTACCTCTAACTTTCTTTAGAGACCTCTTGGGCCACTGGGGCTGCTCAAAACCAGAAGTGCTAGGAACTGATGTCCCCTGCGACAGGCCCAAAATCAATGGCAATATTGGGCAGGAGTTTGAAGGCTCAGCTCCCTTGCCTCGAACAGAAAAAAATGAATGAAAAACACTGGTGTCATTTCAGCTCCAGAGAACACCATGGGATCAGACTGAGGTGAATAACACTGACTAAAATCCCACACTTATTTAAGGTGACTAATTTGCCTTTCTGCTTTCACTGCCCCTTTACTAATTTTCCCCAAGCATTTCCTTAGTTAATCACACATATTACTGAATCCTCTCCTAAAAGATCAGCTTATGGACCTTCCCACTGTCATGAGCACACTATGAAGGCACCACAATGTTGGGTCTTTCCACAATGTCAGCCTTATTCAGTCATGAAGCAAAGTTAAATCACAATGATAAAGCAGGTTCAGGATTCCAAACTTAATGACAGTTCACCATGTGATCCAACTTGGCTTCTTACATGGCACACAGAACAGAACATAAGACAAGCCACACAACAAACAAGATAACAGAAGGGTGTAGGAAGTTAACGAACCAAACCCTAAGTTAGTCTGTGGGGGCGCAGTTGAGATAAGGGCTCAGTACGGTCTGGGTCAGCTCTCAGCACTTCTGCTTCTGACATTCAAGCTGCGAAGGCTCTCTGTTCTGTTCTGAGATCCATCAAGCAGAGCCTTCGGCCGCAGTTGCCTTTTTCAAGTGATCAGACATAGAACAGTCATGTCTGGAAAGTCTGACAGTTTGCTGTCAAAATCCTTCCATTTTTTTAAAGGGATTGAATTGATTCTGGGTCTCTGCAGCCCTGCTCTGGTTCTGCTGGTTATCGGTTCTGGGGCATCAGCCAGCATTGGCCCCTGAGATATTTCCTAGCTGCAGTACCTTAACTGCTTGCATCATTGCTTGACACAGGCTCCTGCCTAACATGAGAGACTCCATTTTGCTCTCTACACCCACTCAAAAAAATATAAAATGAGCAAACAAAAGAAGCATTATCCATGCAATTACTTACAAATAGGTACGGGATTTTTGATAATAAAGATGAAGTAAAATTTTATTCCAGAGGATCCAATGGGAATGAATATATGATATGCTGGTTTGTTTTTTGGTTTTACAAAATCATTTTTTGACAGTGGTCACATTTGATTTCAGATTCTTCTCAGAGTAAAGATTAATGGACATAGACAAAATTGGTCACATTCTTCTATGAAGCACATGATATAGGAAATATATAAATTATATGGCATGGCTATATGGGTACTTCATACATTGGTGTCATTAGCATTAAAATATATTAAAACCAGAGGAAGACAAATACCATATGATTTCACTTATATGTGGAATCTAAAAAACAAAACAATAAATAAACAAAAGGTAGAACCAGACCTATAAATACAGAGAACATACTGATGGTTGCCAGAGGGGAGGGCAGTAGGGGGATGGGCAAAATGGCTGAAGGAGAGTGGGAACACAGGCTTCTAGTTATGGAATGAATAAGTCATGGGAATAAAAGGTACAGCATAGGGAATATAGTCAATGGTGTTGTAATAGTGCTGCAGGGTAGACAGATGGTAGTTACACTTGTGGTGAGCATAGCATGACTATAAAGTTATTGAACCACCATGTTGTAAACCTGAAACTAATATAACACCATGTGTCAACTCTACTAAAATAGAGATAGATAGATGGATATAGATAAACAGAAAAGTAACCTGTAGTTGATAATAGTAATACTCTGAATTTTAATAAAAAGATTCCCTGGAAAATACGACTCCTCCGGGCACCTGGTTGGCTCAGTGGGTTAAAGCCTCTGCCTTCGGCTCAAGTCATGATCCCAGAGTCCTGGGATGGAGCCCCACATCGAGCTCTCTGCTCAGCGGGGAGCCTGCTTCCTCCTCTCTCTCTGCCTGCTTCTCTGCCTACCTGTGATCTCTGTCTGTCAAATAAATAAATAAAATAAAATCTTTAAAAAAAAAAAGAAAATATGACACCTCATTCAGAAAACAGTGGTAATATTAATGGTTCTCTGTGTTAATCCAAACAGAATGGAACATTAGCAGTAGGATCTTTAAATACTCAGCTTAGGGTGACAGTGAAATAAGAACACATTCTGATATGGATTTCAATATCATTCTGGAATTTAAATATCAATCTCAGGCATTAATGATTTAGAATGGTTTCACTGGGTATAAATCAAGATGGACATGCCTGGTGACAAGAGGGTTAAGGATTTGACACAGATGTTAATGAAATTTGTGGAAATGGGCTTGAGTGATTCATGCCAGATACTGTATTGGTTCTTAGGGTGGCTGGTACTTAGGGTCAAGAAATGCATTATCAGTTTCCAAAACTGAAAAGCACAGTGCAGAACAGCTGCATCACAAGATGAAATATAATCCGAACGTCTTTTGCAGCATTATGAGGAAGTGAGTTGTTAACTTGTAAAACAGTTAGAAATTATTATAGCCCTTTTTTACAAACTTGAGTCTATTTATGCAGACCTCTCCAAATTCTCTACATTCCTACAAATAATTGCCTAAGAATAGTGGTCTTTTAGGAACATATAGGTTAAGAATTGTAGTGATAATTGATCTATTTCTATGCAAATCAATTATTCTTATGTTAATGCTTTTACTATGATGCATCCTTTTTGTATAGCTTCACTTCCTAATATATTAACCTTTTGCTGGTTTGTGTTTTGTAGGATTCAAGTTAGTTTTCATCCAACCAAATCACCTAGCTAACAGTCTCCTAAGACTCTAAAGAAAGAATCTGTTGGTTTCTGGTGTAAATCAATATACAATAAATGCCACTGATGCACAGCTGAGATGACAGTTCTAATATCATGATTGCAAAAATTTACTTTTATAATGCCTAGGTTTTCACAGCATGGATGTTCTCAATCTCCTATGAAACCTGGAAAGCTATAATTAATGGATGCTGCCTTTAGAGCTCCCATGCCATAGATTATTTTTTTTTAACGTAAAAAATGTAAGAAGAATTAAAGCATAAAAATTAAAATATATTTCAAATCACATCAGTAACACATGGTTTCTGAATGAAATTCAAAAGCTGTATAAATCAGTAAGTCATTTTACACTGGTATTTTGAAATTCTTTTTTTTTTAAAGGTTTTATTTATTTATTTGACAGACAGAGATCACAAGTAGGCGGAGAGGCAGTTAGAGAGAGGGAGGAGGAAGCAGGCTCCCTGCTGAGCAGAGTGCCCGATGTGGGGCTCGATCCCAGGACCCTGGGATCACGACCGGAGCTGAAGGCAGAGGCTTTAAACCACTGAGTCACCCAGGCACCCCTATTTTGAAATTCTTATTTGTTTTATCTTTATCTATAGAACTTATCATTTTTAACATATTGTACTAATATCTATGTAAATCCTAGCCAAAAATTGTGCATTGGAAAAAAACAGGACAACAATCTTTGAAAAAAAAAAAAAAACCCTGAAGACTCATCAAAAAACTATTAGAACTGGGGCACCTGGGTGGCTCAGTAGGTTAAAGCCTCTGCCTTCTGCTCAGGTCATGGTCCCAGGGTCCTGGGATCCAGCAGGGTCCTGGGATCACCGAATCAGGCTCTCTGCTCAGCAGGGGGCCTACTTCCTCCTCTCTCTGCCTGCCTCTCTGCCTACTTGTGATCTCTGTCTGTCAAATAAATAAATAAAATCTTTAAAAACAAAAAAAAACTACTAGAACTAATAAATGAATTCAGTAAACTTGCAGAATACAAAATTAATATACAGCAATACAATGCATTACTATACACCAATGAACTATCAGAAAGAGAACTTAAGAAAACAATTGCATTTACAATTGCTTCAAGAAGAATAAAATGCCTAGGAATAAATTTAATTAAGCAAGTGAAAGACCTATACTCTGAAATCTATAAGACATTGATGAAAGAAATTGAAAATGACCCAATAAATGGAAAGATATACTGTGCTCATGGATTGGAAGAATTAATACTGTTAAAATGTCCATACCATTCAAAGCAATCTACACATTCAGTGCAGTCCCTTTCAAAATGTCAATAGCATTTTTCATGGAATTGGAACAAATAATCTTAAAATTTATATGGAATCACAAAAGACTACAAATGGCCAAAGCAATCTTGAGAAAGAAGAACAAAACTGAAGGGATCATGAACCTGTCAGTGGCATGTCCCATCCCTGCTGCAAACCAGTCCCCGCCCAACCCCTGATCCCCTTCCCCAGCTTGGTTCTTGAGTTCATCCAAGAAAGAATTCAGAGACAAACTCTCAAGTAAATAGGAGTTTAATAGCAGTAAAAGCAAAGGTCCACTCTCAAGATGGAAGCATAGGCAGACACAGAGACACTCCAGAGATGGCCTGGAGGAGGATGTTCCAGGGTGGTCTTTCCATTTTATGCTTGCAAGGATTATGGATCATACCTAGGGTGGTCTCTGACTGGGGTTGCCTGCCGTCATCTAAGAGTCTCCTCCTACAGGTCCGGAGGGGAAGTTTTTGGCCCTATAGAGTCCTTATCGAAATTGTCATGGCAGCCATCCCCCACAAGAGGTATCAAAACTGCAAAGTGAATGTATTATAATGAATCCTTAGATTACTGTAGGTTGGAGGTTATAGGGAAGAGACCATGTGTGTTCCCTGAAGTTTTTGCCAACTGTTTGAAACTTGGTTTCCACCCTTCTTAACAGTCAGAAAACTAATGTTCCCTGCTCATGCATGGCTAACTTACCTACTCTATCAATTCCTGATTTTTTTTTTATTTTTATTTATTTATTTGACACAGAGAGAGAAAGAGTGAACAAGCAGGGAAAGTGGGAGAGGGAGAAGCAGGCTTGGCAGGGAGCCTGACACAGGGCTCAATCCCAGGACCCCAGGATCATGACCTGAACTGAAGGCTGATGCGTAACTGTCTGAGCCACCCAGATACTCCTCAATTCCTGATTTTAAACTATAATACAAAGTTGTGGTAACCAAAAAAGTGTGGTAGTGGCACAAAGACAGACACATAGGTGAATAGAATAGAATAGAATAGAGAGTCCAGAAATAAGCCCACACTTGTACAGTTGATTAATCTTCAGCAAAGGAGGCAAAAACATACAACAGAGAAAAGGCCATCTCTTCAATAAATGGTATTGGAAAAACTGCACCACTTTCTTACACTATACACAAAAATAAACTGTAAAGGGATTAAAGACTTAGATGTAAGAGTGGAAAACATAAAATTCCTAAAAGAAAAACTAGGAATTCAGCTCTTGGACATTTATCTTAACAGGTTTTTTTTTTTTTTTTTGGATCTGTCTTCTCAGGCAGGGACAACAAAAGCAAAAATAAACTACTGGGACTACATCAATATAAAAAGATTTTACACAGTGAAGGAAACTGTCAACAAAACAAAAACTCAATCTATTGAATGGTTATTGAATGGGTAGAAGAACTGAATAAACATTTCTCCAAAAGAAGACATACAAATGGCAAACAGATATATGAAAAGATGCTCAACAGCACGAATCAGGGGCACCTGAGTGGCTCAGTGGGTTAGGCCTCTGCCTTTGGCTCAGGTCATGGTCTTATGGTCCTGGGATCAAGCCACACATCGGGCTCTCTGCTCAGTGGGGAGCCTGAATCCCCCTCTCTCTCTGCCTGCCTCTCTGCCTACTTGTGATCTCTCTATCAAATAAATAAATAAAATCTAAAAAACAAAACCCCAGCATAAATCATCAGTGAAATACAAATCAAAACCATGATGAGATATCACCTCACAGCTGTCAGAATGGCTATTATCAAAAAGGCAAGAGATAACAAGTGTTGGTGAGGTTGTTGAGAAAAGGGAACTCTTGTGCATTCCTTGTTGGTAAGAATGCAAAATTGTCTAGCCACTGTGGAAAACAGTATTGAGATTTCTCAAAAAATTAAAACTAGAACTATCACAAGTTCCAGCAGTTCCACTTCTGCATATTTATTCAAAGAAAATGAAAATACTAATTTGAAAAGACAGATGAACCCCTATAGTTCATTGCAGCATTATTGACAATAGCCAAGATATAAAAGCAACCTAAGGGTACATTTATAGGTGAATGGATAAAGAAATGGTGTGTGTGTGTGTGTGTGTGTGTGTGTGTGTGTGTGAATATTACTCAGCCATAAAAAAGAATATCTTGCCATTGACAACATGGATGGACCTAGACAGTATTATGGTAAGTGAAATAAATTAGAGAATGACAAATACTGTATGATTTCACTTATATGTGGAATCTGAAAAAAACCCATCAAACAAACAAAACAGAAACAAGAGATACAAAAAAGAATTTGGTGGTTGCCAGAGAGAACAGTGGGAGAACAGGCAAAATAGGGGAAGGGAATTAGAAGGTACAAATGGCAACAACAAAAAGACAACAAACCTCAAATGGAGTTGTTTAGGCTAAACTCTACATCATTAAATAGAGGCTTAATTATAATTTTGGCTTTCCCAGAAATAGAATATTAAATCTCTCGATCAGAAACCACTTGATCCGTACTACTTAGGTAATCTGCCTATTGGACTCCTGCCATCCCCTAAAGTAAAGTAATCTTTCAATAACCAACCTACTTGTTGTAAATCTCTCATTCCTGCTTCCTTCTGCGTACAAATCTTTCATTTTGTACAGCTCCTCAGAGCTTCTTTCCATCTGCTAGATTGATGCTGCCTAGTGCATAATCATTGAATAAAGCCAATCAGATCTTTAAAATTTACTCAGTTGAATTTTGTTTTTTAACAGTATAGAGATGCTAATATTGTCTTTCACTGACTCTATTAGGTAATAAGTAATCTGTGGATAAAACATTAAGACTGTGTGAACATCCCTTTCCTCATCAATCTTTCATCAAATGGTGATAAACATTGCTTGTCCTTTACATCCATTACTGTCTCAATTCTGTATTCCAATTTTCCCCACTGCTGGACTGTAGAGAACTCACTGTCTATTATAAAAGAGAAAGCAAAGAAAAATATCTAAGTAAAAAAAAAAAAAAGAAAGAAAAAAAGAAATACAATCAAGAACTTTTAAGTACACCACAGAGTGTAACCAACAAAATACAAGTGATAGTTTTAAAAAAACCACAAGTTTCAAACTGAGTGACATGATGACCATTGAAGAGTTGCAGAGCAAGTTACCCCAAAATATGCCTCTTTAGCTTAAGGGTTATTTTGAGCTGATTATTTCTTTTTTTTAAAGATTTTATTCATCTATCTGACAGAGAAAGAGATAGAGAGGGAACACAAGCAGGGGGAGTGGAAG
Organism: Taxidea taxus jeffersonii; assembly: GCA_003697995.1. Taxonomy (NCBI): domain Eukaryota; kingdom Metazoa; phylum Chordata; class Mammalia; order Carnivora; family Mustelidae; genus Taxidea; species Taxidea taxus. The sequence goes on from ML097813.1 coordinate 51,596, forward strand.
AGGGAGAAGCAGACTCCCCACTGAGCAGGGAGCGTGATTGTGGGCTCTATCCCAGGACCCTGGGATCATGACCTGAGCCAAAGGCAGACGCTTAACGACTCAGCCACCCAGGTTCCCCTGAGCTGATTATTTTTGTGAAAAAGTAGACACAGTAGAATCTCTAAAAACAGAATAAAATTGACTGTTTTGTAAGAGACCTTTAAACTTATAAAAGAAGTCTCCATTTATGAAAGTGTCTCCCTTTGTACCAGGAAGAAAAGAATGACTCTGTATCTCCAGCAACTCATTATTTGAAAAGGCATAACCTTAAATCTACATTTTAAATCTCACCTTTTTTTTTTTTTTACACTCTGCTTTACCTAAAAACCTCCCATAACTGCTTTCCCAACCATCTGTCTTTTGTTTTTTGTTTTTGTTTTTTTCTTAAAGATTTTATTTATTTGGCAGAGATCACAAGTAGGCAGAGAGGCAGGCAGAGAGAGAGGAGGAAGCAGGCTCCCTGCTGAGCAGAGAGCCCGATGTAGGGCTTGATCCTAGGACCCTGGGATCATGACCTGAGCCGAAGGCAGAGGCTTAACCCACTGAGCCACCCAGGCACCCCTGTCTTTTGTTTTTAATTGGAAATGGTATTTAAGGTGGTGGCTCAGGCCATTTTGGGAGTTGCCTGTTTTACCTATGTACTCCTATAGTGTACTAGTGGTATACATGTTATTAAACTTCTATTTGTATTAATCTGTCTTTTATTCCAGGGGATCTCAGCCAAGAGCAATGAAAGGTAGAAGGAAAATTATTTATCCTCCTATATGCTATTTCTAAAATATTACAGAAAACATCTAAAGTCTCCTTATTCATCACTTCATTCATTACCAGAGGAATGTGAACAGTCAATTATCAAATGTCTATGCCTTTTGGGACATGGAGCCCCCATAGAGCCACCTGGGTGGCTCAGTTGGTTAAGCATCTGACTCTTGGTTTCAGCTCAGGTCATGATCTCAGTGTTGTGAGATTGAGCCCTACATCAGGCTCCCGTGCTCAGGTGGAGCTGCTTCAGATTCTCTGTCCACCTCTCCCTCCCCCTGTTCTCTAAACAAACAAACAAACAAATAAATAAATCTTTTTTTTTTTTTTTTAATCTAGGCCTTTCTCCATCATTAGTGAAAATAAAAGACTTTTATCCTTGGGGCCCCTGGGTGGTGCAGTGGGTTAAAGCCTCTGCCTTCAGCTCAGGTCCTGATGCCAGGGTCCTGGGATCGAGCCCCACATCAGGCTCTCTGCTCTGCAGGGAACCTGCTTCCCTTCCTCTCTCTCTGCCTGCCTCTCTGCCCACTTGTGATCTCTGTCAAATAAATAAATAAAATCTTTAAAAAAAAAAAAAAGACTTTTATCCTTGTCTTCACAAATTATTTTAGGGATGGAATTTTGAATACTTACATTAAATTTCTTTGATAAATGGCATTTCCAGTGCCATATGAAATACTGTGATGTCATACTAACAATATGTCAAGTACCATAAAATTATTTTGTTACGTATATCTTTCTGATTGTAACTAAGTTTATATGCCTACGTATATTATTGGAAAACAGATCTTGTGTTCAAAAAGCAGTTCCATTGGGGCACCTGGGTGGCTCAGTGGGTTAAGCCTCTGCCTTTGGCTCAGGTCATAATCTCAGGGTCCTGGGATCAAGCCCTGCATTGGGCTCTCTGCTCAGCAGGGAGCCTGCTTCCTCCCTTCTCTGTTAAATAAATAAATAAAATCTTGGGGAAAAAAAACAGTTCTGTTGAAAATGGCTATAATTCATAGAAACTGAGGGGAAGTGGGAGGGTGTCATGGTGTGGTTTCTAGGAGCAAGTCTCTCCAGTCTTAATACAATTACCTACCTAAACCTTTCTTTTCAACTCAGGTAGACCAAAAGTTACATGTGGGCAGAATTGGCTGTGGCTATCAAGGGTTAAAGAAAGAGTTTACTGCTAACACTGCTTTAGATTAATGATCTACAGCTCTATTTGCAGAGCTGAATAAAGTGAAAAACAGGAGAAAAAGAAGAAAAGATGGTGGGTCAACCCATTGAAATTACTACTCATTGTAAAAGAGTACTGCCAGCATAACCATCTAAAACAAGTGCTTTTTACTCTCCATCTAATTTTAAGTAAAGAGTTACAATCAATGGAATGAATTTGAGTGACTTGTACTTGCTTCAGAGAAAGCTATTACAGAAAACAAACTTCATTCAGCAAGCTTTCTAAAGCAGCTTGTACTATTTATACCTATCCATATTTCTTCATTTAATAACCGGTAACAAGATTATTTGTATCTAACATTATTGACACAAAGGATTTAATTATTTTGTTTATTTAAATATCTAAAGTTTACTATAGCTAGTATATTTTTGTTGATTAGGTTAATCTATGGGACAAGCAAATTCTAATACTGGTGCTGTATTTTATATATTTATGACAATAGAGCTTGTCAGGAGCAAGAATTCCTGTCCTCTTCAAAGAGGACTATCTGGACTAAGAATCAAATTGACATGAGGCAGATTAAGAGGAGAAAATCAAATTTAATACCATTCATATGTACAGGGATTCCCCACAAACATGGAAATTCCTAAGATAGTCAGGCAAAATGATGTATATATGTCATCCTCAACTAAGAAGAAGGTAGGGGTCTGGGACTTCAGAGGAAAGGAATGCAATTTACAAAGCAATAAGAAGAGCAGATGTATGGTAATTAGATGTTTGCCCTGCCATAAGATGGGTCACTCAGATAAAATATATCTTTGCTAATAAAGCATATTCTGGGAAAGACCTCCAATTTAGATTCTTCTATGTAGTTAAGGAAGGGGCAAAAGTTTGTCTTGTGTTGGTAGGGTCTTGATTGCCTTTAGCTCAGAATGATCTTCAGGCAAAGTGGCCCATCTTGGGACAGCCTGCCCTTGACCCCTACAAGCTCATCCATTATGTTGGTACACATGTGAATGTCTCTATCACATGTGAGGACATCAAAAGTTTGTTTTTTAATCATCGATAAACTTCTACAGCTTTAAGTTATTGATTGATTGATTGATTGGTTTCTAACTAGTCAAAGATCCAAGGTTTCCTATCATCATATAACTGTTACTCATTGTGTTTCAATATCTGTAAGAAAGGGGAATAGGAGTAGAATTACAACTACTCTTCTGGGTATTGCAATAACACAGATTATGTGTTATCTCAAGTCCAAAATGTCACTGTATTTATGAACGTGAATATGTCTAGACTAAAGTTATTGAATTAATTTGGTGTCCTAAAATGGTTTTTAAGTTTGATCTAAGTATGCCTAAGTCCCTGCAAGTGAGTATCTTCCAATGATTTTATTACATAGCAAGATAAGATCTTAGGACTGTCTTCACACTATGTGAGATTCCATAAATATTCAACATGTATAGAAACATATATCCACTTATCAAAACCATAAATTTGTATAAATTATTTTCACATAAATCATTTCACTTGTTGGATAACCAATAATCTGGTAAGAGAAAGAGAGAATTCAATTTCTATAAAACATTTCAGGAATTATAAAGTCTCTATTAGGGACTACTGTCACAATTTTGTTTTAAAGATTATTTATTTATTTGACAGAGAGAGAGAGATCACAAGTAGGCAGAGAGGCAGGCAGAGAGAGAGAGGAGGAAGCAGGCTCTCAGATGAGCAGAGAGCCAAATGCGGGGCTCCATCTCAGGAGCCTGAGACCACGACCCGAGCTGAAGGCAGAGGCTTAACCCACTGAACCACCCAGGTGCCCCTACTGTCCCAATTTTAAATCATTACCCTTGAGGGATGCCTGGGTGGCTCAGTTGGTTAAACATCTAACTCTTGATTTCAGTTCAGGTCATGATCTCAGGATTATGGGATTGAGTACCCTGCCACGCTCTGTGTTCAGCATGGAGTCTACTTGAGATTCTCTCTCTCCCTCTCCCTCCAACCTTCCCACCTTGTGTTATAAATAGATAAATAAATAAATAAAATTTTTAAAAAATATATCATTACCTATAATATCTATCTATATATTTTCTTTTCAAGAGAGCATACCTATAGAAAAAAAATCTGTGATCTATTATTAGGCACAGTTTAAAATACTGTTTCTAGGAATGAATTGTGACAATATTGAAAAGAACCATTCCCTAATCCTACTTGAGTTTGGTCAAAATCCCATACATATATGTATGTATATGTATGTACACTTAAATTTATAAATGTTTTGGTTTATTGAATATATCTATAAATAACTCCGATTACAAAAATATACAAGTATAAAACACAAATATCCAGAAAGGTATGCAGATTACAAAATAATAAATTACAAAATAGTAAGTAGCACCACTAACAACCAAAGAGTAAAACTTTTATAAATGGCCAATTACTCTGGTAATGCAATTAGCCTTATAATGTCTAATAAAGCTAAGTCAAAAATTTATTTGTAAACCATAGGAACCATTAGCTGTTCTGCTGTTTACATCTTTAATGCTTAATTCCAAAGAATTCTGAGCAGAGGCAATAGTCATTAAATATATTATGTGAATCAACATACGCAACCTGCTGATAACCAAAAACTAAAACTCCCACAGTGATGGCATGAACTCATATAAACACAGCAAGTTCATTTTCATTAAACCATTCTTTAGAAATATGTAATGTACTTATTTTAGAAGATAGCTATGAACAAGCTAAAACACAGACTAGGTAATTTTTATAGGTTATTTTCATTTTATTTCTTAGAAGATTTCAGGTTGTTTTTAATGAGCATAAAGAAAGAAGGGATAGATATGTTCTGAAATACTGGAACCAATTTATTGTAATTCAGAGATTTTTATAAATAGCAACAGGAACTAAGGTCAAAGCTGGTCATGCAAGTAATTAAAGGAGGCCATTGATACTGTGTAAAGATGGAATTACCTCTGATGGAATCCCTTTTTAAAATGTATTTCCTGGGTACCTGGGTGGCTCAGTGGGATAAAGCCTCTGCCTTCAGCTCAGGTCATGATCTCAGGGTCCTGAGATCATGCCCAGCATTAGGTTCTCTGCTCAGCAGGAAACCTGCTTCCCCCCCTCTCTCTGCCTGCCTCTTTGCCTACT
>ML097813.1:57111-81118 GCA_003697995.1 Taxidea taxus jeffersonii
TTTTTTAAAAATAAATAAAATATATTTCCTTAATCATCTGGTCAAATCACAATGAAATGTGTGTTCTTGTTGGTTAGAGCAATGTTAAAAAAAAAAAAAATTGTTGGATTATAAATTATTAGCTTGAAGGTTAAATATTGATGCCTAAGCAAGGGAACAACTAAGCCATGATGAAATGACCACAGAGGTATGGAAAACCAGAACGTGGGGTCTGGCCTTATTTTCACATACATTATGGTTGCCGAGGATGGGGTCAGCTGGGAACCATTGATAATAGAGCAATGAGTCAGAAAGCAAGGAAAAAAGTAAATTAACCAGGAACTATGATGTACCAAGTACAGTATAAGGCAGCCTTAGCTTATTTAATACTTTAAAGTCACATGCTCTCTTTCAGAATATTCCCATTGTATGTAAGTCCAACTATAGGAAAATAGACAACCTTTATTTGTATTAGATTGTTTTGTACATTTTAACTAAGATGTCAATGAAATCTCTCCAGAATATTTCTACTCAGTATCAATCACAGTCTTGCAATGGTAAAATTACTCACAGGTGTCCATAATTTATAAATATGAATCCCTAACACTAGGCTGAGGAAGGACATAGGAGGGACAGCAGAAACATAAGCAGTTGAGGCTCTGTATGTCCTTATGCGCAACAAACAGAAAAATAATTTGCCAAATACATATTTTAAACATGATCTTACAAATGTCAGTGCCTGCTCTAATAGTTAATACAGTGAAAAATTTTTTGAAGTGTTGATGAATTTAGTCATATATTTTCTCAAACAACAGAGAGGAAAACAAAGGTACTTTTTAAAAAAATCTTTATTCTTTTTTTTTTCTTTTCGGTGCTCCAGAATTCATTGTTTATGCACCACACCCAGTGCTCCATGCAATACCCACCATAATACCCACCACCAGGCTCACCCAAACTCCCACCTGAAAACAAAGTTACTCTTATTTTTTTTAAGAGTTTATTTATTTCTTTGACAGAGACAAAGCGAGAGAGGGAACACAAGCAAGGGGAGTTGGAGAGGGAGAAGCAGGCCTCCCACCAGCAAGGAGCTGGATTCAGGGCGCCATCCCAGGACTCTGGGATCATGACCCAAGCCGAAGGAAGACGTTTAATGACTAAGCCACTCAGGCGCCGCTGAGGGTACTCTTAACGTAGGAGTAATGGTTTGGGGTTAAAATGGTTTGGGGTTAAAAACTCTCACAGATCTTGAAAAACATGGAACCACTTCCCTTTAGTTTAAATATAACCTAAAATAGAGCACAATAGGATTCCACTAGTTTGTGGAAGACTGAGATAAAGACCATTTAGAATAGAATAAAGACAGGTATCGTTACAAACATTAGAGTTCTGAACTACTTTTTGCATTTTAGTAGGGAGAAAGCAATTCAACTTCCTTTCATTGATACTTATATCTGTAGACCTATCTAGTAGTGGGAAAGCAGTATGTCTAGCAAAGCACTGGAAAAGGTTAGATTCCAATACCTATAAATGCCCATGTGCCACTTCCAAAATGCAGCTAGAGACTGATGGTCACAGTTACAGGAAATATGTTTTTAAGATCATGGAACTAACATTTGCTGTAGAAGACAAATCCCTTAAAATACAACAAACTTTGAGGTAGACCATTATCATTGTAGTTCTGTATCTCCTTACAGCATCAATTGGTTTATTTGCCATCATTCTTATTTATTTATTTACAGATCTTTCTACTACTGCCCTTTCCCCTTTCATAGTCAACTTGCAGATAAGTATCTTATCTCTTCCACCTGGTTGGAAGCTGCTTAAAGTCAAAGACCAGTACATAACACATGAAAGATATTTAAAACTTTTAAATGCGTACGTGGCTCAAAGATATATAGATGGATGGAAAGAGTCTGACACCATCATTCAAGATAAATTTGAACTACCAGAAAAGCTTACTTTATAACTATCAGTAGGAACCCCAAAATTATAATATTCAACCCCTGATTGTCACAAATTGAGTTTGTTACAAGCAGATGTTCAAAGGTATAAGAGATTTATTAGGGATCAATTTCTGTATAAGGAATGGAAAGGAAGCAGATTTGGGCAAAGTAAGAAGTAAAATAATAGGGCACCTGGGTGGCTCAGTCAGTTGGGCATCTGCTTTCAGCTGAAGTCATGATCCCAGGTTCCTGGGGTCAAGCCTCATTTTGGGCTCCCAGCTCAACAGGAATCTGCTTCTCCCCCTCACTCTATGTCCACACTCGCTCTGTCTCTCTCAAATAAATGAATAAAATCTTAAAAAAAAAAAAAGCAAATTAGCTTTACAGGCCCCATGAGACCTTGGTCAACATGACAAGGAAATCTGAGTTGCTCTTCAGAATTTTTGGCATTAGTCTAGAATGTCTGAGATGCTAACCCCGACTCAGTCAGAGGATGCAGGTTTGCCTGGTGAGGTGCTCTGTAGGGACAGGTTGCTGAGATAGACACTGTAGGAGTTGACACAAGGAAGCAGTCACTTGACCAGACATGACATGTTTGAGCAGTATGTTCTAACTCAAAGGGGCTTGAGGAGGTACAGCTCCATGTCTTCCGCACTAATCAACCCATTTTTATCTTGATTTGCAAATCAGGAAAATCTAACAGGTGAGATGGCTATCTATTATCATGTGGAGGAGGAAGAATTTCTTCTGCCCTTAAGATCCCTCTAGCTGGACTAAGAACCAAATTGACATGAGACAGATTAACAGGAGGAAATAAAATTTAATAGTGTGCATATGGGGAATTCCCACAGACATGGAAATTCCAAAGACAGCGAGGCAACATGATGCTTACATGTGCCAAGGAGAGGGGTAGGGGTAGGGGTCTGGAACTTAGTCAAATAGTCTCCTGTTTAGCTCTTACTTTTTCAGTCAACCCCTCTGTATATGTCACATATTACTCAGCTATTAAAGCAAGTATTATTTTGATATCTAGTGACTGACATGATCCAGTATGGTATTTAAAATTATGGTTTTATTAAATGGGAAGAAAAGAATGCAAATATATAATACTTCCATTTTGAAAAGAAGGGCATGAATACGTCCTCCAAGTTTCTTTATTTTTTAAAGATTTTTATTCATTTATTTGACAGACAGAGATCACAAGTAGGCAGAGAGGCAGGCAGAGAGAGAGAGGAAGAGAAACAAACTCTCTGCTGAGCAGAGAGCCGGACAATGCAGGGCTGGATCCCAGGACCCTGGGATTGTGACCCGAGCGGAAGGCAGAGGCTTTAACCCACTGAGCCACCCAGGCGCCCTACAAGTTTCTTTAAAATGACATTCATGGGACGCCTGGGTGGCTCAGTTGGTTGGGCAGCTGCCTTCGGCTCAGGTCATGATCCCAGCGTCCTGGGATGGAGTCCCACATCTGGCTCCTTGCTCGGCAGGGAGCCTGCTTCTCCCTCTGCCTCTGCCTGTCACTCTGTCTGCCTTTGCTCGTTTGCTCTCTCTCTCTCTGACAAATAAATAAATAAATAAATAAAAATAAAATGACATTCATCTTTAAGTAAAATCTAAGCCTTAATTAAACAATGAATTTTAAGTAGTCTGCTGAAATTCTAAAGCACTTTTATTAAAGTAGTTTATATAGTGCTTTTGTTGGGGAGCAAGAATTCCTCTCCCCTCAAAGGTCCTTCCAGCTGGACTAAGAATCAAATTGACATGAGGCAGATTAACAGGAGAAATCAAATTTAATATCATATGTATGTACAGGGAATACACACAGATATGGAAATTGCAAAGACAATCAGACAAAATGAGGTATATATGTCATCCTGAACTAAAGAGAAGGAGGTAGGGGTCTGGGACTTCAGAGGAAAGGAATGCAATTCACAGAGCAATAAGAGCAGATGTTTGGTAATTAGATGTTTGCCTGGCCATACATATGGGCCACTCAGATAAAATTTATCTCTGCTAATAAACTTTATTCTGGGAAAGACCCCAATTTAGATTCTTCTATGTAGTTAAGGGAGAGGCAAAAGTTTGTCTTGTGTTGTAGGGTCTCAATTGCCTTTAGCTCAGAATGACCTTCAGGCCAAAGTGCCTCATCTTGGGGCAACCTGTCCTTGGCCCCTACAGTTTCTATTCAATTGGAATACTGAAAATGTTCTGGCTATAGGTAAAGGTAAAACAAACTTAAATACTGTTTTAAAATAAAATGAAAGCTATTAAGATAGGTCAACATATTTAATAAAAGTAATTGAAATAAAAATGGAAAGTACATATAGTGTTATATTGAATAAAAATTTATTTTTAATAAGCAAATATTTTTATATATTTTAAATATATATATATAAATATATATTTATATATATATAAATATATATATTTTTAATAAGCAAAATATTTCCTTTAGTTGTATCATATTCTACCTCTGTTTTTAACTTGAGGGAAGTAAATAAATTTTTATTTCTTTTTACCCCTTAATAAGCATAAAAGTGTAAGGATGAGAGGAAAAATAATTTTCTCTCTGCTCTTTTATGTTCTTGGCTGATACACACTTTAATAAAAGATAGCTTAACAGGAGAAAAAAATTGAAGTTTAATGACATGTGTACCTCCTATATACATGGGAAAGACCAAGTAAAACTGAATAATTCCCCCAAAATGGCCCAAACCATCACCTTAAATATGTCCAGCCAAAGATGGAAGAAGATGCTGGGTGAAGTAGTGGTTGGGATCCAGTTATGGAGGATTATCAGAAAAAGCAGACAAACCAGGATAAGATTTTTGACAGATGCAAGTTGGTACCTTCTCCACTGATAAAATTCTGTGATTTAGAGTCTTATCTTCCTTGTAGAGAGTGGGAAACACAATTACAATCTGAGATTTCCTTTGTAAATGTAAGTATCCCTTATGAAAGGTTAACTTTTCCTTGGTTTTCAGAACCTCTACTCTTGTCTTCTGTTTCTCAAAATAATCAGCTCAAAATGATCCTTATGCCAAAGAAGGACATTTGGGGGTGGCATATTCTACTACCCTTCAAATTTAAAAGACAAATAATGAAAATCTGATGGGCTCAAAGAGCATATGAAAGAGGTGGCAACCCTATTTTTCTTCATAAGTAAGCCTAACTATGAAGAATAACAAGTTTTTATACCTCCCCTTTAAGTAGAGAAAACAGTCTGAAAATAGCAGTTAATATGCCTATTCTGGTATGGACTATAAACTATTAAAGGACTAAGGCAAATGCTTTAAGTCAAAGACCCATACCAGGGGCACCTGGGTGGCTCAGTGGGTTAAAGCCTCTGCCTTCAGCTCAGGTCATGATCTCAGGGTCCTGGGATTGAGCCCCACATCGGGCTCTCTGCTCGGCGGAGAGCCTGCCTCCCCCTCTCTCTCTGCCTACTTGTGATCTCTGTCTGTCAAATAAATAAATAAAAATTAAAAGAAAAAAAGAATCCTTCTAACTTCAAATTTCTCTTTTAGAAAAAAAAAAAAAAAAGACCCATACCAGTATATATGTTCTCAAAAAGAGAAAAAAAAAATCCTCGTTTTTCTCAGCTCCTTCCTATTGGTCCTTTTCTCTGGCTTGCTTAAAGAACCTAATTGTCAATGTTCTTTCTCACTGCCTGATGTTCATTACAAGGAAAGTTCTGTATCTTTATGTAGCAGGGGTTCTCAGCTTGAGAATTTTCAAAGCTATATGCACCATTGTTGTTTGGCTTGCCAAACATCAGGACTATTTACATGAGAACGAAGAAGTCCTGAGAGAAGCTTTCCAAGGACAGTGAGAGTCTAGCCACAAAAATGGAATTCAAGAGCAGTAGTTCAGAGTCAGAAGGAGTGGACATTTGGATAGAACTCAATGTGAATCATATATACTAACCTAAGCCCAGAATTCTAATCCCTGTGGGAATCCAATGAAGGGACCGGAGAGGGGGATTAAAAAGTAAAGCTTATCTCACTTAAACTCCTAAAAGCCCCAACAGTATAAGCAGCCTTGCTCAGTGGCCAGTATAAAGGTCAAGCCCAGCTGGAGATAAATTATATCTACCCCCATTTAAGGTAATATTAATGGCATGGGTTGAATCTACATGACAAAGGAAATGGAAAGGGGTATCAAAGCCCTGATCATTGTAACCAAACCAAACAAGAGCTTGCCTTCCTGATGTGTAATAAGCAAATAAAAAACTGACACTGACATTTGCAGTGAAGAAAAATGGACCATTTATAGGTATGGTACCACCCTGGAGAACAGGGAGCTAATGCTCAGAAGTCTCAAATTCCCCAGTGGCTTGGAAGTGAGGATTGTTTTTTTGTTTTTTGTTTTTTAAGATTTATTTATTTGAGAGAGAGAGAGCATGCATGAGTGGGGGAAGGGGCAGAGGGAGAAAATCTATAAGCAGACTTCCCGCTGAGTTCGTTCCCCTGCCAAGGGACTTGACCGCATGATCCATGAGATCATGATCTGGGGCACAACTAAGAGTTGGACACTAAACTGACTGAGCCACCCAGGTGCCCCCAAGTGAGGATTTTTAAGGGCAAAATTGGGGGCATGGATCTCCTAAGAAGTTGGGCACTATTGATTAAAGGACCATGAGGTTGTATTAGCAGACGTAACCTAATTTCTGGTGCTGCTTTGTCTGGACTCCCAGAAATCTCTTTCATCTCAAGAGACTTGGAATCTGAAAAAATATCTTTATTCTTTATGTTAGATATTTCATTAAGTACATCTGGTGACTATACCTTTAGGGTAGTGCTGATTAATTACTTGTAAACTAGTGGGGTTGTATTCCTATCCGTTCCTTTGAGTGATAAGCAAACATTCCTATCTCTTGAGCCTAGGTCTATGTGTTCCCCAGCTGGTCCAGCCATGCCTGGGGATGATATGAATTGACCTGATGGAGAGTGGCTTCATCATGAGTGGGACAGGAGGTTCACATCACAGCCAGATTATAAGAAGAAAAAAAGGCAGAACAGAAGTGTGATTAGTCATCAGTGCATACCAGAAGAAAATGACAGATACTATGAGGAAAGACCAAAGAACAGGGGTAAGACCCCACTAAGTATAATGGAAGGAATTTTAAGTCAATTAGAAACCCACAGTCTTGGATTATAAGAGAAAGGGAGAAAGTAAACAAGCAATTTTCTATGTTATTTATGATGCTGTTTGTACTACCCTTACTTCTTGTGACCTGGAGGTGAAAAAGCAAAGTTATAATATCAGTAGAATCATGATTGGAATATAAAGTGGGATGCCATATAATGGGGCTGAGGATGGATAGGATTTAAGGGAACTAGAAAATCAAATTTTAATTTTAAAAAACAAAATGGTACTAGAAAGGTTATTAAGTAGAGAAATAGTCTAGTCTAAGGGTTTTAATACTGTTTCCCAAAACAAACAACTGGAACAATTTTGATTCATCTGAAGTGTACACAGACACAGAAATATTTGATTTCTGTGCTTTTTTTTTTCTGTACTTTTTAAAAAAAGATTTTATTTATTTGTCAGAGAGAAAGAGAGAGCACACAAGCAAGAAGAGCAGCAGGCAGAGGGAGAAACAGGGTCCCCACCAAGCAAGAAGCCCAAGGTAGGACTTGATCCCAGGACCCTGGGACCTTGACCTGAGCCGAGGGCAGATGCTTAACCTACTGAGCCACACAAACATCCCTTTTTCTGTACTTTTTAAAGGTATCTTAGAAGGAAATGATTACAGGGCACCTGGGCAGCTCCAGGTTGAGTTGAGCATCCAACTCTTGGTTGCCAAATGGGTCAGATCTCAGGGTCATGGGATCAGTCCTGCATTGGGCTCTGCACTAAGCATGGAGCCTGCTTGGGATTCTCTCTCTCTCCCTCTGCCCCTCACCCACCCCAGCTCACAGTACACTCTCTCTCCCTACAAAAAGAAGAAGAAGGAGAAGGAGAAAATGAATGATACAAATTTTTTTAAAGATTTTATTTATTTATTTATTTGACAGAGATCACAAGTAGGCAGAGAGGCAGGTACAGAGAGAGAGGAGGAAGCAGGCTCCCTGCAGAGCAGAGAACCCAATGTGGGGCTCGATCCCAGGACCCTGGGATCATGACCTGAGCAGAAGGGAGAGGCTTTAACCCACTGAGCCACCCAGGTGCCCCAATTGATACAATTTTTAATGTGAAAGATGATAGATCCATTTTTCAAAATCCTAAAGTGAGTATAAGCATATGCTAAAAATAAAATTAATGTCCGGATTGTTAATCTATGGCAATACTACTGAGATTGGTGAGAAAGGGGGTCACATGGGTCACCCCATCCTAACTCTAGGATGTATTCTTGCTTTGCTATCACTGTGGTAACCAGTATGGGAGCAAAGGACAGACTACCCTAAGATGGACTGCTTTGCCATTAAGATTATTTTGAGTTAAAAGCAATGGAAACACAGCAGATTCAGGAAAAACTCTTTACCTCTTCCCCTCAATGTAAATTTACACTGGAAAGGAGAGCCTATACCAAGAAGAGCTATTAACAGAAATTCCTCTTTACCTAAGAAACTTGTCTGCATAACAGGGAAACCTTTGTTTTCCAAGCATCTCCTCTCACCTTCCTGCTAATGATCTTCCTCCACTTTGTATCTCCAGACCCCTACCCTCTCCTTAGCTTAGGATGTCATATAAACCCCGTGTTGTCTCACTAGCTTTGGAATTTCCATGTCTGTGTGGATTTCTCATATATGTGAAACTAAATTTTATTGTCTCCTGTCAATCTGTTTCATGTCAATTTATCAGCCCAGCTAGAATGATCTTTTAAAAAGAAAAAAAAAATTTTTTAATATTTTATTTATTTATTTTGAGTGAGAGAGCACAAGCAGAGGAAGGGGCAGAGGGAGAAGCAGGCTCCCCGCTGAGCAGGGAGCCTGATGTGGGGCTCAATCCCAGGACCCTGGGACCATGACTTGATGTGGAGGCAGATACTTAACTGAGTAAGCTACCCAGGTGCTCCCCAGCTAGAAGGATCTTAAAAAGCAGAGAAGACTTTTTCCTCCCCAACACCAACATAGCTTATTATAACAGCTTCCACCAGTGCACCTGCCACCTGTTCTCTATCATATTTTTCCAGCATTTTACTACAAGACTAATTTCCTGAAAATATACCATAAATCTTTCAGTCTTTTGCTCAAGAATTTGCAATGACTCCCTAGTGCTTACTAATCAATTATGGCAATTAAATGGCTCAATAATTCCCGATTAAATGTATTTCCCATTTCCCAGACCCTAATATTCATTACCACAAGTCCATTGCCAAGTTGCTTGTACCTATTCCACTTTTAGGACTGCTTAAAACTTGCCTGGCTTATTTTTTCCACATTCTACATCCTATGCAAACTCCAAACTTTTTGGTAGGTCATTTCTGAAAAACTGAACTCTTTCTTCCCTCTATTGTTATGAGAAAATGCCACACACAATAGCAACTAAGAATGTTGAGTATTTCAAGTTATTTAGTTATACACCAATTTATTTAAAAACAATTAGAGGAAAATGGACAAGAACTGTATCTTATACATTTGTGGCAATCTATAGGAAATACAATACGATACAAACTATTAGATTGAAGGGGAATAGAATATGTTACCTAAAATATGCCTCTTTGGCATAAGGATTATCATGATGTGATTCTTTTTTTTATTTTTTTTTATGATCTGATTATTTTATGAAACAGATGACATAGGAGTAGCTCTGAAAACTGAAAAGTTACCCTTTTGAAGGCTACATTTACATTTTCATAAGGTAAATTGCTATTTGTAAGGGTATCTCCCTCTGTGTACCAGGAGAAATAGGATGACTAAATCTTTAGAAACCTTTCATCAAGAGAGAAAGCATGGACTTAAATCTGCAAATCAGCCACACCCTTGGTTTCCTGGTAACCTCCCTTAACTGGTCTTCCCTCACCCCCTGTCCTGAACCTCATTTCCCCCAACATCTTGCTCTGTCTTTACTGAGAAATGATTTTTAAGGTGCTAGCTTTGGTTCTTTATGCAGTTACTCTGTTTCTGTGGGTCTCTCCCATGTATATAGGAGGTGCATGTGTTATTAAACTTCTGCTTATTTCCTTTTTTTTTTTTAAGATTTTATTTATTTATCTGGTAGAGAGAGAGAGAGTAAAAGAGGGAACACAAACAGGGGGAGTGGGAGAGGGAGAAGCAGGCTTCCCGCTGAGCAGGGAGCCTGATGCTGGGCTCAATCCCAGGACCCTGGGATCATGACCTGAGCCAAAGGCAGACACCTAATGACTGAGCCACCCAAGTACCCGTTGTTTTCTCCTGTTAATCTGCTTTTTTTTTTTTTAATTTATGTGTTAGAGAGACAGAGAGAGAGCTCGAGCACAGGCAGACTGAGTGGTAGGCAGAGGCAGAGAGAGAAGCAGGCTCCCTGCCAAGCAAGGAGCCTGATGCGGGACTCAATCCCAGGACTCCGGGATCATGACCTGAGCCGAAGGCGCTGCTTAACCAACTGAGCCACCCAGGCGTCCCTGTTAATCTGCTTTTTATCACAGGGGGGTCTCAGCCAAAAATATAGAAGGATAGAGGAGAAATTATTTTTTTGTGCCCTACCACACAGGAAATATTTTTCTGGGCTGAAATCTTACCTGAATCTTAGCTTCTTCCCTTTTAGTCATGTTATATCTCAAAGTTACAGTTTCATCGTGTTTAAAAATGGGCAGAAGAACTATTCTCATCTGAGGATGTATTATAACTGTATGTCTGACAAATAGTGAGCTGTCGATAAACGTGCTATTATTAGCCTATGAAGATACAACCAAAAGCATTAAAAACAACAACAAAAACAACACCTTTAGTTCAGTAGTAAGTAAGAAGAGACTTTCACCACATCTCAATAACAGCATGCAATATATGTAAACTGAGTTGCTGGAAGATACTATGGGGACAGAATTTGACAGGTGTAAGAGGAATGGAGGTGGTCTTACAGATATAATCTGATAACAGTCAACCCACTCCACTGAAAAACTTTGATTCTCACACCCAAACCCAACTTGCCTTCCAAAGTTAGAGTCACTAATTAGTAGTAGCCAGGGATAAGATTTAGAAGGAATTTGCCATTGTTCAGGCCAAAGCTGTCAAGAACTGAAACTGTATATAGGAGGTAACATTAGGAATAGACATAGGAATGGAACCAAAAAAGTCAATAAGGGAAGAAAAGACAGGATTTTCTATTCCAGAAATATTGGTTAGCAGAGCTAACAGATTAGTACTAAGCTAATGGAAATATTTCTTCTCTTGATTAGAAAGTTTGAAAAGTTTCTGAGAATATTGTAACTTTCACATCTTAGTCTGTATTCTGAAAACAAAGAACAAGGTTTACAGCCATCACATAATGGTAATAAAAGTAGGTATTCTTGAGCTATTGCTCTCCTCCAAGTCTGTGCAATGTCTCTGAGTCCTTGCAACAGCTCTAAGATGTGGTCCCTACTATTACTCCCTATTACAAATGAAGAAACAGGGCTTGATTTAGAGAGATTTATAACTTTTCTTACAGTCACATAGCTGGTAAATGTTAGAGCCAGGACTTGATTCTGGGTCAGTCCTACTCCAAAAGCCCATGTAATTAATACACTTCCTACACTGCATCAGGTGGTTGGCTCAAATGAATATGGTAATGCCCTATTCCTCACAGTTTTGAGGCCAGATGCTTGGTTGCTGCATCTGTTTTGGAAGCATACGCTTTCAAAAATATTAGTTGTATTATCAACTTAGTTCCATGTTGTTTTATTCTCTATTATGTTTTACTCACCTCTTTACCTCATGCACGATCAATCATTAACTTTGCCTTTTTACTCCTACACCCTGTTTATCCACACACTGTAGATAGAATCCTAATGGGGACCAGATGGTAGCATTTGAGTTGAAATTATCTGATGTACCTGATTGTACCAGGTCCCAAACAGTATCTTAGTGTCCAGAAGGATGCATACCTCCAGATTGTTTCAAACTCCCCACCTCAAGTTTTCAAGAAACCCCTCACCTTCCTCTCGTGCATTCACCTCCTTCCACAAACATATATAAGCTGTCCCTAGACTCAACAGGGCAAGGTAGCTTTAGGAATGATCCCCTGCCTTCTTGTTGGACTGTACTTCTGATAATAACCTTACTTTGCTTCAAAACCAGTGTCTCAGATGTTGGTTTACCATGCTTTAGGTGCACAGACAAGTCTGAATTCAGTAACAGTTTCTTCATTTCTTTCAACTTTATCTGTATGTGACCTTAAAGGCTTTACTTTCATGTGAACTTTTAACACAATGAAAACAAAGGGCGGTGCCTGGGTGGCTCAGTCATTAAACATCTGCCTTCAGCTCAGATCATGATCCCAGGGTCCTGAGACAGAGCCCCGTATCAGGCTCCCTGCTCAGTGGGAAGCCTGCTTCTCCCTCTCCCACTTCCCTTGCTTGTGTTCCCTCTCTCGCTGTGTCCCTCTCTGTGAAATAAATGAATAAAACCTTTTTTTTTTAAGAAAGAAAACAACAAAGAATATTTAATATTACTGTGTGCCAGTGAGAGTTATAGGTGCTTTTTCAGTGTTAGTTTATTTGATCTTCACAGTCATCCTCCAATGTAGGCATCATCAAACATTGCCATCGTCGTTAGCATTCACAAATAAAAAATGAGGAAACTGATGCACAGAGAGGTGTCATTGTGAAGGACTCATTGTCAGTTCTTGGTGGCATTAGGATTCAAACCCTGGCAGGCTGATCACCAACCCTATACTGAAACACAGAAGGCAAAGATTATCTTCTCAGGATTTTGTCTGGTTTTCTGTAGTTTTGTTTTGTTTTAGTTAAATGTTGCCTTGTTAGTTTCAGTCCATTATTCCAATCCATCAGAAGATTTGAATCTTGATTCTCTCATACATCCATTATATTAGGGGGCCTGACCAGGTTTCTAGGATCTGAGGTTTGCTGTGGCAAAGAGCAGGCACTAAGATAGGCCACTTTCACATGAACATTATTTTGAGTTAAAAGCAATCCAAACCTCTCTTTCTGATGCAGAAAAAGCTCTTTACCTCCCTCTCAACTGCCTGCTTGTGTCAAAAGGAGAGCTATTGGGCACCTGGGTGGTTCAGTTGGTTGAGTGTCTGCCTTCCCTTTAGGTCATGATCCCAGGGTGCTGGGATTGAGTCCCATATCTGGCTCCCCGCTGAGCTGCCTCTCCCTCTCTCTCTGCCCCTACTCGGGCTTAGTCTCTCTAGTGCTTTCTCTCTCTCAAATAAATAAATAAAATCTTAAAAAAAAAAAAAAAAGAAGGAGAGAACTATTAATAGATTCCTCTTTATCTGAGAAACTTATCTACATACTAGGGCAACTTTTGTTTTCCAAACATCTCCCTTCTCCTTCTTGCCGATGATCTTTCTCACGTTTGTATCTTCACACCACTTTCTCCTTAGCTTATATAAGCATCATATTACCTGACTGATTTTGGAATTTCCGTGTTTGTGTGTATTCTCTGTACATTTGCTGTTAAAGCTGATTTTCCCCTCTTAATCTGTCTCATGCCAATTTGATACATGGTCTAGCTAGAAGGATATTGAAAGATATAGCAAATTCTTCTTCCTCATCAGATTAAAATTCTACTTCTTTTTGTTCTGGATTTATTGAGATAATTGGCAGTTTAAAATTGCATATTTTTAAGGTATACAATGTGATGATTTCAAATACATTTGTGGCCTGGATGGCTGGCTCCGTTGTTAGAGCTTACAACTCTTGATCTTGAGGTGCTGAGTTCAAGTCCTATGTTGGGGATAGTTTACGTAAAAAAAATTTAAAAACACCTCCAAGTAAAATTTTCTGTAGATTTTTTTTTAAAAAAGTATATGTGATTCATGCTTTTTACCAAAAATAATAAAATACTTATGTGTTATAAAGCGACTACAACAATTAGGTTAATTAACACATCCTTCACCTCACATAATTACCATTTTCTTATGTGTGTGTGGTAAGAACATTTAAGATTTACTCTGTTAGGAAATTTCAAGTATATAGCACAGTATTATTAGCTATAGCCATCCTACCCACGCCCCCAACTCAGCCATTTCCTCTTCCCTGTAGCCAGCCCCTTCCTTCTGAGTTTGACTTTTTCAGATGTTACATATAAATGAAATCAAACAGCATTTGTCTTTCTGTGACTGCCTTATTCATGTTGTCACAACTGGCAGGATGTCCTATTTTTATGGCTGTATAATAGTCCACTGTGTGTATATATAATACATACCAGTGTTTTCTTTATTCATTCACCTACAGATGAACACTTAGGTTGGATGGTATTTTGTCTGCTTTGTAATAGAAATGAATTATGAACATTATTAAAGTTAAGTTAAAATTCTCTTTCCTCCCTCTTTTTCTACAGATCCACCCCCTACATACACACACATATACACACACACACACACACCACTCAGACACTCATAGAAGTATACACATGAACTAAACAAGTTCCTGCATGGTAAAAGTGACTAAGATCTTGGATGATTTATCATTCACAATAATCACAAATTGTTTGTATTTTATATTTATATCTGAAAAAATCTGTATTGGAATCTAACAAACTGGTTTGCTGATAGGCTCCAAAATTATTCAGGTATTAAGCTACTATGACACCTTATTCCCTAAAGCTATAAATATGTATTATATTTGACTTTTCCAGACCTAAAACACCTTCATTGCATCTCCACATATGTCATTAGATTATTTCTAATATCTCTGTGATTTGCACATTTGCTAAAGTATGTTAAAATAGAATCAAAATTGGTAATGTTTAGTTTTGAATATATAATGATGTTCAAGTGGGAATTGCTATGACCTGAATATGTGAACAAGCAGTATGTTTTTATTTCTTAAATCTTTATTTTGAAATAATTATAGATACACAGGAAGTTACAAAAATAATACAAAGATTTGTTCACCCTTCCTCTAGCTCAACACAATAATATCTTACATAATTAAAACACAGTATCAAAACCAAAAAATTGACATTGGTAAAATGCAATTAATGACACTGCAGATTTATTACGATTTCACCAGTTTTTACAGGCATTGCTTTGTGATGTGTATATGTGTATATATATATATGTAGTTCTATGCATATTTCCAAATGTATGGATTCATGTAATCACCTTAACAATCAAGATACACAACAGCTCCATCATCGCAAAGAAAATTCCTACGTACTACCCTGCGTATGCCCTTAACCCCTGGAAACCATTAATAAGTTCTTCATCTGCATAATGTTGTCATTTCAAGAATGTTATATAACTGTAGTCACACATTTCTCTGTGCCTGTTGGCATTTTCGAACTGTGAACTTCTCTAGCATCCAATTTGAGATACATAGGAGGCAAAAAGAAAACCTAAACCCAAAGAACTCACTGCCATGCTGTTATTCAAGTCCCAGGGCCCCTAGCAAAGTTGCCTCATTCTCCCCAACATTTTGAAGGTCTTTGTTTTGTGTACTATGTTTGGGGGTTTACCTGTCTTTAGTAGGAATAACAGAGTGAAATCTATCCATTTTAATTTTTCCAGAATTGGAATGCCAAATATGCTTTTAAGAAACAAATTATATTTGCCCTTTACTGAAAGCTCACACACATTCACAGATGCACACAGGGAGAGCTATTAACAGAGCTTGTGTTAAGTGGTAAGATCATTCTTCTATTTTATCAATATGCTGCCATGGCATTTCTATTGCTCTTTTTTTTGTTTTAAGATTTTATTTATTTGACAGACACAAGTAGGCAGAGAGGCAGGCAGAGAGAGGAGGAAGCAGGCTCCCCGCTGAGCAGAGAGTCGAAACGGGGCTCCATCCCAGGACCCTGAGATCATGACCTGAGCAGAAGGCAGAGGCTTTAACCCACTGAGCCACCCAGGCGCCCCTCTATTGCCCTTTGAAGACACAATTAAGTTTCTTTTTTAACTACTTTATTGAAGTGTAATTAATGTGCAGAAAATTGCACGTATTTTAGTGTATACAATGTGATGAGTTTGGACATATGCATAATATGCTTTCAAAATGCGTTTTATTATTTTTATTTATCTAAATAATCTTTTGCTGGACACAGATTTGTTTACTTTCCTACTACTGTAAGTGCCAACTTCTTTACTTAGCAGATCACAGCTGACTTTTCTTTTGAGAAGGCAGACATTTTTACAGAAGTAAATCATTCTATTTTTGGCTGGGTGTATCAGTCAAGGTCTTATTAGAGAGACAGAAACAGTAGGAATTGATGCTAAGAGATTTGTTGCAAGGAATTGGCTTACATGATTGAGGGGGCTGGCTGGACAAGTTCAAAATCAATAGGACTGGCCATCAGGAAGGGCAGACTGGAACTCTGGGGTATGAACTGAAGCTGCTGTACACAGCAGGATCTGTTTTTTGTTTTGTTTTTGTTTCAAGACTTATTTATCTATTTATTTTAGAGAGAAAGAGAGAGAGTGTATGAGTTGGAGGAGGAGATAAGGAGAAAGTATCTCCAACAGACTCCCTGCTGAGCAGGGAGGCCAATGCGGGCCTCAGTCTCACAATCCTGATTATCACAACCTGAGCTGAAACAACTGTGCCACCCAGGTGTCCCATGGATTTACTCTCAAGGAAGCCTCAGCTATGCTTTTATGGTCATTGAGCTGACGGGAGTCAGGCCCACCTCAATTATCTTTGATAATCTACTTTATGTTAAAGCCAATTGATTGTGGACGTAAATCACATCTACAAAATACCTTTATAAGGATACCCAGATTAGTGTTTAAATAACTGAGAACATTACCCCAGCCAAGCTGACATAGCCAAAAGACAATACACTGAGCAGCGCCTGGATGGCTCAGTTGGTTAAGGCCTCTGCCTTCCGCTTGGGTCATGATCTGGGATTGAGCCCCACATTGAGCTCTCTGCTCAGCGGGGAGCCTGCTTCCCCCTCTCTCTCTGCCTGCCTCTCTGCCTACTTGTGATCTCTGTCTGTCAAATAATTAAATAAAATCTTTAAAAAAGAAAAAGACAATACACTGAGTAATCTAATATAAAATTTTATGCTATGACTAATCATATATTTCAAAGCAAAATATCAACATTATAGCAGGGAATAAATTATATTCAAATTATTGGTAGATAATTGTGTTTAATCATTATGGGAGTACAGGATAGGAGAAGAATCAAATAGAATTCTGCAGCAACATATTACCTTATAGTTTTGAGATCTCTCTTATTTAAAAAAATATTTTATTTATTTATTTGAAAGAGAGAGACACAGTGAGAGAACAGAAGCAGGGGGAGTGGGAAAGGTGGAAGTAGTCTAGAAGACTGCTAGAATTTAAACCTAGAATTAGGCTTAAAATGCAGAGAAAGGAGTTTGGAGAATAATTTTGTAATCTTTAAGTGAGATAAACCCTTTTTAAACATTAAAACTCCATAAACCATAAAGAAAAAGCACATAATTCTGACAGTCTACAAATTAAACTTTTTCAAGGGGAAAAATCCTCTAAAACATGTTGTAGAACATGAACACACTGGAGGACACTCTTTGCATTGTTAATCCTTGTGTTAGATATTCTGGTACCGATTAACAATTTATTGCCACTCAGCTCCAAGTGTGCCATTTTAGACTGCTCTGTGAAAATGAATCTAGGCTCCTCAAATAGTATTCATTTGCGTCCTGATACATAGTCTTTGTCAATAGAGAACGTAGAGATATACCGCAGGTGGGAGTGTTTTGCTTCCTGGTTCAAGTGTGCTTGCTGGACTGACTCCTACAACACACACGACTTTCTCCAACGCGGGTAGTGCAGGCAGTTTCTCCATTGCCCAGCTCTTGCAGTATGTGGTAGCCAACAACGGCCAGGAGTAACTTCCCTCTCACCCATTCTCAAGTAGTTCTGTAGTGGAGTGTCTCTGATGAGACCCTTCCCGGTGAACTATTTTTCTCCTCACTCCAGAGGGAAGATTTCCAGCAAGTTCTGCTGGTGTGGTATCACAACAGATTCTCTGCCATTCACTGAACCGTGCCTTTGCTCTCTCCAGGAAGTCTGGATCATAGTCCTGTAGGTAGAGGCAGCTAACTGGTGTGCTCTACCTTAGCATTAGCAGAGTGGCTACTCCTCGTATGAGTTATTTCTATATTCTTTAGTTATCTTTGCTTCTTGCTAGCCAATCCATCATCATGCCTATCTCATTATTGTTAATGATTCTTTATGTTAATCTTCCCTGGTTCAAATTACTATGTTGTTTCTCTCTCTTGGTTGGATCCAGACTAGTACATAACTGGTATTAGTAGTGGTCCCAGGAGATAGACTCTCAAAGATAGAATTTTCGTCGGGCCTGACTTTGGGCTTGGGAACAGCACTGAGCAACTTGCCAGTGGGAAATGGGATGTTACTAAAACAGCATGTGATGACCTCATAATTAATCAATTTGATTGTGATGAAGTGCTGAATGAAACTTGTGCTTTGGGAGCCCAGGTGACTGTTGCATTTGATTATTGTGGCAGTAATGACAACTGAAAGAACCATGGTAATGGGACAGATTCTTTCCAGTTCAGTTGAGTGCTTACAAAGAGAAAATGACAAGCTGAAGATTGTTAAATCCCAGCTCAACTTATATTCCAAGAATCAAAGAGTTTCCCTGTCAGTCGTAGTCAGAGGGCTGATGCTGCTGAAAATGAAATGCAAAATTTAAATGTATGGGTTACTGAATTACAATGGCAGTTAAAGTCATGGCCTTGCCCAGTTTCTCATGTTAAAGTTTGGGCACTGACTAGAAAAGCATGAAATCTTGAAACTTGGAATGAAACCAGTTGGTTGGATCCATTTGAAATAGACCATTTCAAACCCAAGTCTTGGGGCTTTCTAAAGCATTCATCACAGAAGCTGTGGACAAGAGCCAACACCAGGCTTAGAGATGCCTATGATGAAAGGAACCACAAGCTGTAGACTTCATTTACCTGTAGTGCCCTGGAACACATTCAGAGGTGTAAACGATCACCTTATAAGGTCAGTTCTAGAAACAGTCAATGAATAAGAAAACTTTAAGAGAGAACATCTCTTATGAAGAGAAAGGAGGCCTGTCCTCCGTAGGATGAATAGAGGAAGACCCTTGAGAAGAATGGAAAAATGGGAGGAAGGAGTATCCTTCCTTGGGGAAGTCCAGGTAGGAGCACATTTATAAATCACAGAAAGGGTCAATGGTGTCAAATAATGCAGTAAATTCCACTAGCAAAAAAGAATGAAAAGTGTATATTGGATTTGCCCTTAGTGACTTTGCAAGAGTGGTTTGAATAGAGTGGAATAGAGAGTGGAATGAGAGATGAGGAGGTAAGGATATAGACTGTAGTAAATTAACTCAGCTGTAGTAAATTACTCCCTGTGTATTTGCAAAGTATTTCCTCAACTGCCATAGTAGACACTATAAGCATTTACTTACAGGCGGGAATAAGGTTAGGATGCCTAACATCAACACAAAGTTTCAACATAATTCTGATGTTCTAACCATAAAAAAGGAGATGAGCATGATGTATATAAATGCTTGACATAAAGGAAAGCATTTATCAGTTACCATTATATGAGACTGATAAACTATTTATTTAGAAAACCTTGAACAACAAATGAAAATATGCTAGAAATGATCAGAGAAGTTGAGTAGGGGGATCAAATGCAAGACGAAATGGAAATAAATAATATTAGGCTTTCTTTTATACTATAATAACAATTTTTTTTAATTTATTTTAGAGAGAGAGAGAGCAAGGGGAGGAACAGAGGGAGAGGGACTCTGTGTGGAGTGCAGAGCCCCATGCGGGGCTCCATCCCATGACCCTGAGTTATGACCTGAGCCAAAATCAAGAGTTGGATGCCCAGCTGACTGGGCTACCCAGGTGCCCCTTAAAAGAATAATGAAAAATATTCTCATAGTACTTCTGCATAAGGTAAACTTAAATAAATGGACAAATGTTATATTTCTTTAAACAAAAAGCTCAATATTTTAAATGTATCAGCTTTCTCAAAATTGTATATATTAGGTCATCCTAGTTCAAAATCAGAGACTTTTTCTTTTTTTTAAGGTTTCATTTATTTATTTGATAGAACACAAGCAGGGGGAGCAGCAGGCAGAGGCAGAGGGAGAAACAGACTTCCTGCTGAGCTGGGAACCCTAAGTGGGGCTCCATCCCAGGACCCTGGGATCATAACCAGAGCCAAAGGCAGACACTTAACCAACTGAGCCACACAGGTGCCCTGAGACTTTTTCTTGAAGAGGGAAAAATTATTCTATAGTTTATCTGTTTCACCTGGATGAGTAAATGGGTGAGGAGAGTTAAGAGATCTGTGTAATGGATATCTTTGAAGACCTTTCTACCAAGTAGCAAAGAGTTATATAAAGCTGTTGTAATTCAAAATGAGAAAAATTGAAATACCAGGAATTAAATGGAGCGATAGATCAAAAGCTCATAATTAATTCAGATAAAGGAGTCATTTTAAATCACTGCAGACAATGAATATTATTTAATACATAGTGCTGGATTATCAGAGAAAATTGAAGGAGCAAATATTGCTATATCCCCACCCCACAGCCTCCATAAGAATAGATTTCAATATTTCTCACCAGTATAAATGTATATACATATGATTTCCTGTGAGCCCTAAGAAATTAATTATAAGAAAAACACATAGACAAGTATGAAAATAAATGTTAATAAAAAGCTATTGACTGTGGCACTGGTGTAACACTAAATAGATGGAAAAGACCTAAATGTCTGAAGAGAGACTTGGTAAAATTTATTAGGGTCTATCTATAAAACTGAATAATACAGAACCATCAAAAATGATTTAGACATATATGTATAGTTCAAAGATGATCACTATGTATTGTTAAGGAAAAAATATTTAAAAACAGTATTAGAGTATGTTCACCTTCTTAGAAAAGTATGCATATTAATGTCTTTCTAGAAAAAATTCAGAATGCTGATAGTGACTTTATTCAGGCCTGATATATACTGTCTGTGATATTTGTTTGCTTTCTTTCTTATATTTTTTCAACATAACTTTGCACTCAGATGAAGTTACATCTATTTTTTTAAAAGATTTTATTCATTTAGAAACAATTTTTGTCCATGAACAAAAGCTGAACTTCGGATGATCTATAATTGACATAATTGTATTAGGATTGCTACATAACAAGTTATCCTAAAACTTAATGGCTAAAAAATAATCACTTTGGGGCGCCTGGGTGGCTCAGTGGGTTAAAGCCTCTGCCTTCGGCTCAGGTCATGATCCCAGGGTCCTGGGATTGAGCTCCGCCTGGACCAAGAGATCAAATCACTCACCCTGAATCGACTCACCCACATGGCTGAGCAGATGGTGCTGGGTCCTGGAAAAAGACCTTTGTTCCTCTCCTCATGGGGATCCTCACAGGGCCCTTTACATGTTTTCCGAATGTGCCTGCTAGCCTCTTATAAAAAGAATACTGAATCTACTTCTGTAAAATTTAAGGATTCATTTCTAAATGACAAATAATATGTTTAAAATATGAGGTGCTCTCAGTCTACAGATTCTAACTGGAATTTTCCTCCCTCACTCCAGGATCCTTAGAAGAATTAATAGGGGTGCCTGAGTGGCTCAGTCATTAGGCATCTGCCTTCCCCTCAGGTCATGATCCTAGGGTCTTGGGATCAGCTCCCTGCTCAGCAGGAAGCCTGCTTCTCCCTCTCTCCCTCCCCCTGCTTGTGTTCCCTCCCTCTTTCTGTCAAATAAATAAATAAAAATTTTTTTAAAAAATTTTAAAGGGGGGCACCTGGGTGGCTCAGTGGGTTAAAGCCTCTGCCTTCCACTCAGGTCATGAGCCCAGGGTACTGGGATCAAGCCCCGCATTGGGCTCTATGCTCAGCAGGGAGCCTGCTTCCTCCTCTCTGCCTCTCTGCCTACTTGTGATCTCTGTCAAATAAATAAATAAATAAATCTTTTTAAAAAAATCCCAAACATGTTTTTAGAAGAAGAAGAAGACAAAGAAGAAGGAGAAGAAGGAGAAGAAGAATTAATAAATAATTGAAGAATTGGGCAGTCAGAGTTAAAACAAACAAAAAAAAAAGTGCCTATTACTCTGCCTTGACACTGGGGACAAAGACAAAGGTACATATCCTTTCCTCTTCTCTGACTCCTATGTGATGAAACCATAGGACATCAGAGGGGTTCTAGTCCCAGATCTCAACTTTGGAAATTATTTCCTAGACCCTGTATTCTAATGACCCACTTAATTATGCACGTTTTAATTCTATTTAAATGTAACAGTGTGAGATTATTTTAAAAATAAGTTTAAAAAAATCAACTCCGTGATTTTTTCTCTGTGGCCCCTTGGCCAGTGTCTAAAAGTAAGAGGATGGGGCGCCTGGGTGGATCAGTGGATTAAAGCCTCTGCCTTCGGCTCAGGTCATGATCTCAGGGTCCTGGGATGGAGCCCCACATCAGGCTCTCTGCTCAGGGGGTTGCCTGCTTCCTCCTCTCTCTCTGCCTGCTTCTCTGCCTACTTGTGATCTCTGTCTGTCAAATAAATAAATAAAATCTTCAAAAAAATTTTTTTAAAAAGTAAGAGGAGGAAAATAAGAAGTGATGACCAATATATCAAGAGCAGGAAAAGGAAGCATAAAGGTTTATCTGACACCCCTCAGCCTCCAAGATTATGATAAGCATTGATGGTTTCAGAGGTACATGTACCTAGTGTTACGCTATCCTCATAAATTCCATACTAACAGTCCAAAAGTCCTTAAAATAAAATGAAGAGCTAAATAATATGAAGAGAATACTTTCAGCTCCAGTCATGTGTATTGCCTTACAGGGCCAAACCTCTGAGTTTTCATTTTGTTTTTTTTGTTTGTTTGTTTGTTTGTTTTTTAATATTTTTATTTATTTATTTGAGAGAGAGACAGTGAGAGAGAGCATGAGTGAGGAGAAGGTCAGAGGGAGAAGCAGACTCCCCATGGAGCTGGGAGCCTGATACGGGACTCGATCCCGGAACTCCAGGATCATGACCTGAGCTGAAGGCAGTCATTTAACCAACTGAGCCACCCAGGTGCCCTTCATTTTGTTTTTATTTTACATAAACTGTCATACCATTGTCAGTTCCTTCTCTTGTCATAGAATCTCTTACAAAAAGCTTGTTCTCATAACAATTATAGAAGCATAAAATACCAGAACATTTATTACTGGTCACTTAGATCTTAAAATGTGGCTATTGTGATGGTGGAACTACATTTTTAATTTCACTTAATTGTAATGAATTAAGCTTAATTTAAGTAGTCCTCTGGAGCTAGTAGCTTCTATATAGGGAAACACAGTTGCTACATTGGCCTGGAAGACATATGAGGGGCCCACAAGGAAAGGAGGGGCATGAGTGACTTAATGTAAACAAACTCATCCAGCCAGGATACCAAATAGAACTGCGGTTGGCCACAAGCACTTTGGATTGTCCCCAGACCTGATCCAGCACAGGAATGGAGGGGTTACAGCTGGAAATAAATCAAGCCCTTTATTGCTGATTTCACATTTTCCTGCTACACAGGTCAACCGAAAGAGCACCCACTGGCTATTTACATTTCCACAAAAAAAACAACAGACAACTTACAGCTAGCTATAAATACAGTGGAGGACATTTGAAATGACTAGAAACCAGATAATCAATCTGCCTCGCTGGAACAAATTTAGTGAGCAAATTGTCACAGGGTGCGCTGTCTCTGCAGGATTTTATATGTTCTTCTCAGTGTCTGGTTGAATTACGCTCCCATACACAAAGTAAATCTCACTTCAAGTGCACAGCAAAAATGGACTGATTTAGGATTTTGAGTAAAAGTATGACATGCGCCATATAGAGTATTGTGAACAAACACAATGAGTTTTTGTTGTCACTGTTTTGCTTTTTTATTCCTAGATGTCATGTATACTTTGCCCAGATATCCCAATGGTAACATTTTGGGGAATAGGGAATTTCATAAAAAATTTATTTACTTGAATTTTTTGTTATTTCATTGTATTTAAAATTT
>ML097813.1:81218-107793 GCA_003697995.1 Taxidea taxus jeffersonii
GTCTCTCTGCCTACTTCTGATCTTTCTCTGTGTCAAACAAATAAATTTTAAAAACTTGAAAAAAAAAAGAAATAATACAGAGCTGTCTCATGTAATATTTTCCCATTTTTCTTCAATGGTACCATTTCATAAAACTATAGTGAGTATCATAATCAGCATGTTGGCATTGATATAGCACATGATATTTTTCAGATTGCCAGTTTTACTGATACTTGTGTGTGTATGTGTGTGTGTTTAAGTTCTATATTATTCTATTACCTCTGTAGGTTTATGTATCTATCACTATAGTCAACAGTTCCTGTGGCTCCTGGGTGGCTCAGTCAGTTAAGCGTCTAACTTCAGCTCAGGTCACGATTTTGGGGGGCTAGGGGGGAGTCTGTGCTCAGTGGGGAGTCTGCCTGTCCCTCTCCCTTTATCCCTTCCCCTGCTCATGCTCTCTCTCTCTCAAATAAATAAATAAAATCTTAAAAATTCTTGAGAGATTTCAACATCACAAGGATCCCTCTTCTTGCCCTTTTAGAACCACACCCTTCTCTTCTGCCTCTCTCTGTACTCAACCGCTGATATATCCTCCATCCCTAAAATGTTATCACTTGGGGTGCCTTGGTGTCTCAGTCCATTAAGCATCTGCCTCGGGCTCAGGTTATGATCTCAAGGTCCTGGGATCAAGCCCTGCTCAGGCTCCCTGCTCACTGGGGAGTCTGCTTCTCTCCCTCCCTCTGCTCTTCCCCTTCCCCAACTTGTGTTCCCTCTCTCTCAAATAAGTAAATAAATAAAAATCTTTTTAAAAAAATGTTATTGGGGGGAGGGGTATTGGGAGAGGGTGCTGGGGTTACATTATATGTTTAAATTTAAAAAAAGTTATCACTTTAAATGTGTTATGTAAAGGAATCATACACTACGTAACCTTTTGGGATAAGCTTATTTCACTCACCATTATCCTCTGCTCTGGATATTTGCCCAACTTGTGTGCATCAAGAGTTTGTTCCTTTCATTGCTGAGTGGTATCCCATAGTAAGGGTATACCACAGCTTAACTGCCTGTTCAAGGGCATCTGCAGAATTTCCAGTTTGGGGTTATTATGAACAAAACTCCTGTGAATATTTATTTTTTGTGTAGACATAAGTTTGCATTTCTCTAGGATGAATGTCCATGAGTACAATTGTTTGGTCATATGATAGTTATGTACTTAATTTAATAAGAAAATGCTAGGCACTTGGGTGGCTCAGTCAGTCAAGTGTCTAATTCTTGGTTTCAGCTCAGGTCATGATCTCAGGGTCATGAAATCGAGCCCAGCTTCAGGCTCCATGCTCAGCATGGAGTGGGCCTGTCCCTCTCCCTCCCCCTCTGCCCTTCTCCCTGCTCTCTCTCTCTAGAATAAATAAGTAAATAAAATCTTTAAAAAGAAAGAAAAGAAAATGCCAAACTGTTTTCCAGAGAGGCTGTACTATTTTACATTCCCACCAGAAATTAATGAATTTCCAATTGCTCCACATCCTCTCCAGCATTTTGTGTTGTCATTGTTTATTTTAGAAGGTGATGCTTTAATAATCTCTTCCCAACAATTCACCACCACATACATATACCATCTTCCTATACAATTATATCATAATTTTATTTGGATCAATATTCTGCTTTTACATTATTATATCTCAATAAATGACATTCACTTTTAAGCCAAGTAATAATTTATATTTTCATGCATAACTTGTCATTTTTTCAAGTTAATTTTTTTTTGCTTTTAGTTTTTCATGTTTTTAGTTTGTTTCTATGTGTTTATCACTAATGTCTTCTTAAACCTCCCCCAACTGTTTAAATCTTTTCTCAATACATCCAAACTCATCAAGCACCCCATCCATTCAACCTTGGAGACTTCTCTCCAGTAGCCCTCTGACCTGCTCCAGGCTTTACCGGTTGCTTGCCAAGTCTGTTACATACCTATCATCTCCTCACCATCATCCTAGAGTTTTTCATTACCACTCTCTTGAGTTGGGTGCCCTATTTTCCTGAATACTATTTTCCTTTCTCTTGACCTCATTTAAGTGGAACACACTCTCTCAGGTAGTTTCCTAGGAAAGGGCTTGTGAGTTAAAGTT
This sequence comes from Taxidea taxus jeffersonii, assembly GCA_003697995.1. Lineage (NCBI taxonomy): Eukaryota > Metazoa > Chordata > Mammalia > Carnivora > Mustelidae > Taxidea > Taxidea taxus. The sequence continues at coordinate 83,315 of ML097813.1, forward strand.
TTCAGGCCTTGATTTTCAGAAAATGCCATTAATTTACTCATACAAAAAAATCAATAGTTTAACTTGACATAGGTTAAACAATTTTCTCTTAAATCTTGAAGCCTATACTGCAACATTTTCTATCATCCAATACTCTGCTGAAGAATACCAAAGCCATTTTGATTTCTTGTGTTCTGCATGTGTACATTTTTTTCTTTTATTTTTTTTTTTCCTCTTTTGAAGCTCTTAGAATTTTCTCTTTACCCCTTTTCTTTGATATTTCCTATTTTTACCTTATCATAGATGGTATTGAGACATAATGGGTCCTTTAAATCAGGAAAATATATCCTTAAATTACATAAAGTTGCCTTAAATATTATTTCCTTTTTTTATTTTGTTTTTCTCTTTCTGGAACACTTATTATTTGTTAATTAGACACTTGGATATCTTCTAATCTTTTTATGTTTTTCTGTCCCCTAAACTTTTAAGAGTACCTTCTAGCTTGAGATTAGCAAACTATGGCCCATGGAATAGCCACCCATTTTTCTAAATAAAGTGTTAAGGGGGGACACCTGGGTGGCTCAGTCAGTTGGGGGTCTGCCTTCAGCTTGGGTCATGATACCAGACTCTTGGGATTGAGTTCCTCTTCAGGCTCCTTGCTCAGCAGGGAGCCTGCTTCTCCCTCTGCCTGCTGCTCCCCCTGCTTGTGCTCACTCTCTGCTCTCACGCTCTCTCTCTCTCTGACAAATAACTAAATAAAACCTTAAAAAAAAAAAGTTTGGGTGACTCAGTCGTTAAGCAGCTTTCTTCAGCTCAGGTCATGATCCCAGGGTCTTGGGACTGAGACCCACATCAGGCTCCCTGCTCAGCAGGAAGCCTGCTTCTCCTTCTGCCACTACCCCTGCTTGTATTCCCTCTCTGTCTCTCTCTCTCTGTCAAATAAATAAATAAAATCTTTAAAAAATAAATAAATAAAGTTTTATGGGAACACAGCAACATCCATTCTGTTACAACTGGAGTTGAATAGTTATAACAAAGACCATATGCCCTATGGGCCTAAAACATTTAATATCTGGTCACTTAATCACAAGTTTGTGGGCATCTCTTCTAAGAGATTTTTTTTTCAGTTTTGTCTTCTAAATTCTCTCTTGAATTTCTCATCTCTGTGTTCATAGTTTCAACATCCCTTAGTTCCATTTACAGTGTCCTGTTCTTAATTTATGGCCATAATATGGCTGTTATCTTTCTGAAAATATAATATTTTCTCTGTTTTTAAGATTTTATCATCCAGTATTATCTCTCTTTTAAGTTGCTTTTTAGTCTTTTAAGTTGTTTTGACTTATTTCTTTGGTCTTTGTGATATTAGCATTTTTAATAAGATGATAGGAGAGCCTTGACCACCTGCTGATAGGTCATGGTCCTAGGGTCCTGGGATCAAGTCCTGTGTCAGGCTCCTTACTCAGCAGGGAGCGTGCTTCTCCCTCTTATACATTCTTTCTCTGTTCTCTCTCTGTCAGAAAAATAAATAATTTTTTAAAGATTTTATTTATTTATTTGACAGAGAGACACAGTGAGAGAAGGAACACAAGCAGGGGGAGTGGAAGAAGCAGGCTTCCCGCTGAGTAGGGAGCCCAATGTGGAACTCAGTCCCAGAACCCTGAGATCATGACCTGAGGGGAAGGCAGCCGCTTAATGGCTAAGCCACCCAGGTGCCCCCTTTGTTAAAAGAATTTTTTAAATTTATTCATTTGACAGAGAAATAAAATCTTTTTTAAAAAAAATAAGTGAAATTTAGAAGAAAAAAAAAGAGAGAATATCAGTGAAACTAAAAGTTGATTATTTGAGTTGCTCACTAAAATAGGTAAATTTGTACCCAGGCTGATCAGAAAAATAAAGGCACAAATTTCCAATGTCAAGATTGGGAGAGGTGACATTACTACCAACTCTACAGATATTAAAATGAGGGATTGTTATAATTAACTTCATGCTAATAAATTCAATGACTTACATGATTGTGTAAATTTCTGAAAAACAGAAACTACCAAAGCTCATGCAGGAGAAATGTAACCTGAATAATTCTATATCTATTTTTAAAATGGAATTTGTAGCCTAAAAACTTCCCACAATGAAAACCCCGAGCTAATGTGCCTTCTCTGGTCAATTCAAATAAACATTTAAAGAAGAAATAAACCTAGTACCAATAATACCAATTATAGGGGCGCCTGGGTGGCTCAGTGGGTTAAAGCCTCTGCCTTCAGCTCAAGTCTGATCTCAGGGTCCTGGGATCGAGCCCGGCATCGAGCCCCACCCTGCTCAGGGGGGAGCCTGCTTCCCCCTCTCTCTCTGCCTGCCTCTCTGCCTGCTTGTGATCTCTGTCTGTCAAATAAATAAACAAAATCTTTAAAAAAAGAACATTTTTTAAAATAATGATAATAATAATACCAACTATATAAAATTTCTTTTAGCAAATTGAAGAGGAGGGAATACTTCTCAACTAATTGTGTGAGGCCAGCACTAGTCTGATACCAAACACCAGTATTATAAGAAGGGGCACCTGGGTGGCTCAGTGGGTTAAAGCCTCTGCTTTCAGCTCAGGTCATGATCCCAGGGTCCTGGGATCAAGCCCTGGCACCTGGGTGGCTCAGTGGGTTAAAGCCTCTGCTTTTGGCTCAGGTCATGATCCCAGCGTCCTGGGATGGAGCTCCACATAGGGCTTTCTGCTCAGCAGGGAGCCCGCTACCCCCTCCCTCTCTCTGCCTGCCTCTCTGCCTACTTGTGATCTCTGTCAAATAAATAAATAAAATCTTTTTTAAAAAGTATAAGAAAAGAAAACTATAGACCAATATTTCTTTTTTTTTTTTTAAGATTTTACTTATATATTTGACAGAGAGATAGTGAGAGAGGGAACACAAGCAGGGGAAGTGGGAGAGGGAGAAGCAGGCTTCCCACAGAGCGTGGAGCTCAATGCGGAGCTCAATCCCAGGACCCTGGGATCATGACCCAAGCAGACGGCAGTCACCTGGTGACTGAGCCACCCAGGCACCCTTAGAGCAATATTTCTTATGAATTTATTCATTCTTTAGCTCTCAGAAAAACATAAATCACCTCTTCAGGAGAGCCTTTGCTGACTTCCTTGGCTAGTTAAATCTTAATTTAGACTCTTGTAGAAACACACACCTCTTCTTCATTAGACTTGTACCACATATATTTATCTTATATTTATGTAATTAGTACCTTCCTCCACATAAGATTATAAATTCTGTTAGCATAAGAATGTTCCTATCCTGCTTCTGAAAATTTTTCCCACAATTGTTTAGCAGAGTATCAGGCATATACAAAGTGCTCAGTAATAATCAATGTGTATTTTTGAATAAATAAATGATGAGTTTCTGATGGGATGCTATAGCCTGGTATTATGCATGGTGGTGATCTTGGGATGTGGGTAGAATGGGATGAATGTGGTGCTAAGCTAGGGACATAACTGGTTGGTTAACATTTTGCTAGTTGGATAATTAAAATCCATATTTGAGTGCCTGAGATCTCTTTGGTGGTATTGATTGGATATGTTTTCTGGTACAAGTAACAGAAGTCCATACTAATAGGGGCTTAAAGAAGTTAGTGTTGATTTTCTTACACTGCATGAACTCTGAAGGTAGGCCAGGCTGGCATGGATGATGCCATTAAAGATTCATGTAATTTCTGTCTTTCTTCTACCCCATACTTAGACTACTCATCCATTTTACTCATGCTTGTGGACTTGTGGCTGAAAGATGGCTATTGTATCTTTAGCCATTGCATCCCATCTCAGGGTAAGAAGGATGAAGGGTGGTACCATTCAAATTTGGCCTTTTCATAAGCAAAAGTTTCCCAGAGTCCTCTATACTTCTTCCAGACTTAGATGGTATTGACCCAAACTGATTTAACAGGTTAAGCTTAGATGCAGGGTAGTTTGGCAAATCAGTGATCTAAAGAACAAATTTGCCATAGCTTTATAACGTATTACAAATCATTAATCATTTCACAAGTTTAGGAAACTTTGTTGCCAAGCAACTCTTCATCTGATCCCAAGGGCTTTCATAACTTTCACCTTGGTTGGATCATGGTAACTGGTAGACAAATATTTAATTCAAAAGTGGTTAGAGAAAAGTAGATATATTCTTAATCTGGATTTCTTTTTTTTTTTTTTTGAAGAGTTTATTTATTTATTTATTTGACAGACAGAGATCACAAGTAGGCAGAAGACAGGCAGAGAGAGAGGGGGAAGCAGGCTCCCCGCTGAACAGAGAGCCCGATGCGGGGCTCGATCCCAAGACCCTGAGATCATGACCTGAGCCAAAGACAGAGGCTTTAACCCCCTGAGCCACCCAGGTGCCCCTTAATCTGGATTTCTGTGTGTAAAATAAAGAAATGGCTTAGGTTACTCATGTCAATAAGTCATTTTTTAAGTATATGTAAGCATATGGTATATGTCCATATTAAAATATGGTCTTAGGGATCAAGTAAGCCTGTTGTATATCATAAATAGTGGTCAAAAATTACACATATTACGTTTTATGATCTCTATCCAACACAGGAAGACATGACATACATAACATGTAATGCAAGACAAAGAAATGTAAGAAAAGGTCAGTAATATTTGAACACTATAAGCCCATGCTTTGATAGGTTTGAGCTTTAATATATTACAAACTTAAAATACCTGAGTAGGAACAATGGCTGTTATAATCATATTAAGTGGTCAAGAGTAGTATATATTTTAATGCAGAAAAAATAGATATTAGGAATTTATATTAATATATGCATTAAGAATATACTTAAGAACATATATTTGAATGCATATTATAGTGTGTATATGTGTGTGTGTGTGTGTGTGTGTGTTATATAAGACCATATTGACCTTTCCAACTGGTTTTTTTCATATGCTAAATAGCTGGCCACTTACATAGCATGATTATGAGATTCTAATAGAATGTTCTTTCCCTGCTCTGGCATAATGTTTATCCTATGGTAGGCAGCATAATGCAGTGATTATGGAGAACAAACTCTGGAACCATACCATCCAGCTCCAAATCCTGGCTTTGCTACTCACTAGCAGTATAACCTGAAGCAATGTATTTAACCTTTTTGTGCTTCGGTTTCCTCTTCTGTAATACAAGTATAATAAGTGTAACTTATTATACTTGTATAATTTATGGGATTTATGGAATATTAAAAGGATTATTTTTCATAAAGCACCTATCTTCTTGCCTTACTGTGTAGTAAGGACCATTTAAGTATTTGTTAAATGAAAAGAAAATTTAAAGTATCAGTAACTGATAACTATTATTAAGGTATACAGTCAGTAATTGGGACCTCTTAGTTGAGTGCTTTTTCCATTACTCACCTGCAATTTGGGGTCAAATTCCAAATGACAAAGCTAGCTTTTGTAGGGTCCTAGCCTTAGTAAGATATAGTATATATTTTCCATTTATGTAGATTGGTTTTGGAATATATTTATAATTGAATTGCCAAAAGAACTGATTTCATCAACTGATTGCTTCCATCTCTAATATCTCATTAAAGAAGAATTAAAAGAATATAGTGAACTCTTCTCCATGTCCTTCTAATACAGTGCATTTAAGTGGAATAATAACTATTTTAGTCCATTGGAATCACACTTAGTAAACTATTGTAGATGATCACCTTATTACCAAGATATGAACTGAGTGGGGGCACCTGGGTGGCTCAGTCCATTGGACGTCTGCCTTCAGCTCAGGTCACAATCCCAGGGTCCTGGGATCCAGCCCCTCACCCGGCTCCCTGCTCAGCAGAGGGTCTGCTTCTCCCTTTTGCTCTCCCATTGCCTTTCCCCCTGCTTCTGCTCACACACACGTTCTCTCCCTCAAATGGATAAGTAGAATCTTAAATTTAAAAAAAAAAAAAAAAAGATGTGAACTTAGGGTCTGAGTAAGCTAGGGACATAGCTTTAGCTATGTAGCTATATAGGGGCATAGCTTAAAAGGGACAAACCCTTTTAAGTTTATTTGGGAGGCTGAAAAATTCTGTAAAGGAGCAGAGTAGGTGAAGGAACAGAGAAGATCTGGGAATCTCAGCAGAGCCATTAGCCAAAGACATATGGCATGACATATATATTCTTCTTAAAGAATATGGGAACCAATGAAATTTATATTAAAATTATAGCACACATGCATGCATGTGTACACACATGCACCTATGCATATACACACACCAAAAAGAACCCAATTCTCACAACATAGCCACATGTTGGACATAAAGTGAGAACCTAACCTAAAATAATCTCCCATAAAAATACCACCTCTCCAGGTATTTGGCAATACTGTCAAGTGTATTGCCACCTACGCTCCAAAACATGCTTAGTTTCTTTTCTTAAGCTCTTGTTTGCATTCTTCTTGTCAAGGTTGAGGATAGTCTTCAAGCGAGAATAGCTGGTCTGTGCTGTTGTACTCTGAAGCCCTTAAGGAAGAACACTGCCCTAAGTGATAGTTGGAATATTTATCTTTTGGTGCAACAAGGGTATCAACCAATCAGAATGCATGCCAATTAGAATGAAACCCCTATGGGTACAGGAAAGCTGGAGTTTAGCTCCAGATGAATTCATTTCCAGCAGCACAAAGATCTAGGTTGTGATTTTTAACTAGATTCTGCTGAAGACTTACCATTAGGGGCAATTGCTTTCCTGTTTTCTGGACAACACACACACACACACACACACACACACACACACACACACATTTAGGTCCCAAAGACTCTGTCAGGGAGCAGGAATTCTTGTCCCTTTTAAGGGTCATTCTAACTGAACTAAGAATCGAATGACATGAGACAGATGAACAGGAGAAAAACCAATTTAATAGCATATGTACCGGGGATCCATACAGACATGGAAATTCCAAAGACATCCAGGCAAAATGAGGTATATACATCATCTAGATCTAAAGAGAAGGGGATAGGAATTTGGGATTTCTGAGGAAAAAAATGCAATTCTCAGGAAAATAAGAAAAGCAAATTTTTGGTAATTAGATGCTTGTCCTGCCATATGAATGGGTCACTCAGATAAAATTTATCTCTGCTAGTAACACTTATTCTGGGAAATATCTCCAATTTAGATCATTCTGTACAGTTAAGAGAGGGGGAAAACCTTCTCTTGAGCCCACAGGTTCTCAACTGCCTTCAGCTCAGAATAATATTCATGCCACAGGGGCCATCTTGGAGTGGCCTTCCCTTGGCCCCTACAATTTTCTCCTATGACACTTACCTGAAGTTTCACACATTAAAAGGTGAGGTGGTAGGTTGTTTCATCTCACTGAATGATCTCTCTCTCTCTCTTTTTAAGATTTATTTATCCACTGTAAGGGCTGAGGGAGGGCAGAGGGTGAGGGAGAGAAAGAGTATCTCAAGTAGACTACTGAGAGTGGAGCCAAAATGGGGCTTGATCTCATGACCTCAAGATCACCACCCAAGCTGAAATCAAGAATCAGATGATTAACTGACTGAGCCACCTAGGTGCCCCTCACTGTACCATCTCTTAGTCTTGATAATGGGTCAATTTACTCAAACTCATTCCAAGGGACAGTGATGCAGGTGTATTCTCAAAGGGTTATGGTTCAACTAGTCAGGTGTTCAGTAAGAGGCATTTCTTATGAAAGAAAGAAATGACAAGAAAAACAATGATTAATGATTAGATCAAATATTAACCAAGTTTCTTGGTTCTGAGGGTAGCCAGTTGAGAAGACTTCTAGATGTCAAACTCAAAGTATCTTCAGGTAAAGTGAGGGCAGATAGTGGCAATCTCAGATCTTCCTGATTTGTAGTTTAAATGTTTCTGATGATCTTTGCCCACTGAGCGACATGCTTGGTGAGTGCCTATGCATGAGCTATGTGGCAATTTCTTTACATCAAGTTACTTATATTTAGTTTGCAGGGCTTCACAAAAAAAGGCAGTTTTAAAGATTATTTATTTATTTATTTATTTGACAGAGAGAGAGAGAGATCACAAGTAGGCAGGCAGAGAGAGAGGAGGAAGCAGGCTCCCCACGGAGCAGAGAGCCCAATGTGGGGCTCGATCCCAGGACCCTGAGATCATGACCTGAGCTGAGGTCAGAGGCTTTTTTACTCCAAATAGCCAAATTAACACTAATTTGTTTGTAAAATAAGTCTAGTTTCAAAATACGTGGCCTGATTATTTCCATAAATGCAGCAAGAATAGTGGTTGACCATATAGACTCTTTAAAACCTGCTTTGCTGGAACTTTTCATAAAGAATCTCTAAATTGAATTTTAAAAGCCTCTTGAGGTCAGAGGTCAAGCCAAATACTTGCATTGAGACTTTGCCTCCAATACCAATAGATTTAGGTGAATTCCTCTCTTGTTGTGGTCCCCAAAATATTCTGAGCTTCTTGCATCTGCCAGGAAGTGACCTTCTCTACTCACCTGGTAATGCTGCTGGGAATTCTGTAAGCAAGGTATCAGGCTGAAATTTCTAAGGGGCTTTATTGGCATCATAAAGTCAACCTTAGTTCTTTAAAGCTTTCTGGTAATATCTGAGTCTATGCATGTCTTTTTCAGATATGACATTCCAGTCAAATCCTTGGTGAAATAACCTGTGTTTCCAATTGTGTCCTGTCATAAGGAGAACAGAATCTATGGGTGTCTGGGTGGCTCACTCATTAAGTGTCTGCCTTTGGCTCAGGTCATGATCCTAGGGTCTTGGCTTTGAGCCCCGTATCAAGCCCCACAATGAGCCCCACATTGGGCTCCCTGCTCAGCAGGAAGCCTGCTTCTCCCTCTCCCACTCCCCCTGCTTGCGTTCCTTCTCTCGCTGTGTCTCTCTCTGTCAAATAAATAAATTCTTTAAAAAAAAAAAAAAGGAGAACAGATTCGTATTGAACTTAGGAAAATAAATATATTGTCATAAAAATATAAGAGTACTAGGGCACCTGGGTGGCTCAGTGGGTTAAGCCTCTGCCTTCAGCTCAGGTCATGATTCCAGGGTCCTGGGATCGAGCCCTGCATCGGGCTCTCTGCTCAGCAGGGAGCCTGCTTCCTCCTCTGGCTCTCTGTCTGCCTCTCTGCCTACTTGTGATCTCTGTCTGTCAAATAAATAAATAAAATATTTAAAATTAAAAAAATATATATATAAGAGTACTCACTGAGAGTTTTTGAATTCTGGAGGGTTCAGGTAGGAGGAAAAGATAAATGTTTCAATTTGTTCATAAAGGTATGTTTTATCAAATTGCTGTAAGTCAATTAGCTTTAAGAGGAAATGTTTTATTAAATCTGGGGAAAATAAGACATTTTTAAAAAGTCAGCAATGTTTCAAACAAGAAGTCATAAAAAGTACAATTATCTTGCTCAGTTCATTCAATCCCATGTTATTAATTCTTGTTCTGCTTGAATCCAGTTTTTTTCACTAGTTCCAGAAATTTTTATCTAGTTCAGTTTTATGATCTTAAGGTTATCAGAAACCTGTACTTGGAGTTTTTTCCTTGAGTCTCATTGAAGATGAATGAAATACATTTGCAGAAAACTTTTATAGAGGCTTCTGAGTAAAAGTATAATTGTCTATAAATGATAAAAAACTTAAAAATGGCCATGGTTACAGATCTGATTAGAGTTCATTGTAATGCAATTGACAAGGAAATTTGGTTATTTTGTTACACACAGCACTTCAAGAGAACAACATACCAGGACATCAGATTGCTAGGAGTTTCATGTAATGTTAGAACACTTATATTAAAAAAAAAAAAAAAAAGAAAGAAAACTTATTTTCATATCTGTACAAATATAATCTAAAGAGTTTAATATCACTTATTGGATAGTGTTTCCCATGTAATTTTACATACCCAATAAGTCTACTTAGTTTAATTTCTCAGAAAATTTCAGGTAGATTATAGTCAAAAGACTTCATGTTAGAATTTGATTTGAGGAAGTATGTGAAAAAATATCAAAAAGTTTGAACATTTAGTTGAATAAGATGACAGATCATTATGGAACAATATTTAATCATCCACTTAAACAGTGACAAAAAGACATCACAGGCAAGTAAAGGAGCTTTGGTTAAATTTGATAGAGTACTCTTTGATTACTAATCCATTTCCTCCCAGACTTCGTTTTCTTTTGTCTGTCTTTTATGTTGTTTGTCATCAGTTGCTGAAGGACATCTTGGAAGCCAAAACTGCAAAAGTGGTGGGCGAAAGTCAAGCACTTGAAAGCTGTTAGAGTCCTCACCCCTTCAAGAAGATGCCTGTGACAGGGTAAGTTGGTCATCAAATGGGTTATAAGAAATGACACTATGCACTACACTATGACACTACAGTGCAACAAAGTACACTGTAAAACAACACAGTCTCCAGCCACCTGCACATTGCTTTTTAGTATTAGTTTGGCTTCAAGAGACCCAAGGCTTAACCAGGGCTGTTAATGTGCATATGATTTCCTCTCACCTTTTTCTATATCCTAAGAGCTTGACTTTGTGACCAATGAGAACATTCTCTTTTGTCTCCACCATCCAGATGGTGCACTTATTGGGGTGCACCTTGGTGGCCAATCCACCAGACTGGGGATCTGACTCTGACTCTGTCTTTCCCCTGCTCCCCCCATTCCAGCTGTGCCAGCTCTTAGGGTTGTTTATCATAAGGTTCCAGCCTGTGGGAACCTTTGTCATCTCAACCTTCATTGCTTGATTAGTGCAGCATGGGTGGTTCAGTGGTAGAATTCTCGCCTGCCATTGCTTGATTAGTGCAGGAAAGTCCCATTCTGATATCGCCTACACAATTTCCCAGATTAGTTCAGCTTTGACTGGAGGTGTCTCACATTTTTGTGGGAGACTAGAAACACTGTTTTCACTACACCATCCTTACCACCCGTGCAACAAAGACTTTTACTTTCTTAGACTAATTTTGGGAGTAAACTTTTGGATCAGGGGGGCTTTGTCATCTATTCCCCCCCACCTTGGAAGCCTCTTGTGTGTTTGGTTAAGCCATTAAGGTTTAGATCCTACTTGTCAATGGCCACAGAAGGGATCCTTTAAATTGCCTATATATAAAAGAAAATTATTTCTTATAGAGAGCTCTTAATTGTCTTGTTAGTGTAATGGCTAGCCTTAGGGATTCCCTTGACAAGATAAAATCACAGAAATTAGACATAAGACTTAATAAATATCCAGATACAATGTAAATTCCCCCTTAAAATCTGCCTCATCTGTTTCGTTTTGTTTTGTTTTTTTAAGGCACTTTTTTTTTTTTTAAAGATTTTGTTTATTTGAGAGAGAGACAGTGAGAGACAGCATGAGAGGGGAGAAAGTCAGAGGGAGAAGCAGACTCCTCGTGGAGCTGGGAGCCCAATGCGGGACTCGATCCCGGGACTCCAGGACCATGACCTGAGCCAAAGGCAGTTGCCCAACCAACTGAGCCACCCAGGCACCTTTTAAGGCACTTTTAAAAAAAGATTTATGTATTTATTTTAGAGAGAGAGAGAACAAGCAGGGAGACAGGGGCAGAGGGAGAGAGAAAATCCTGAAGCAGGCTCCCTGCTGAGCAGACAGTTTGATTCTGAGCTTGACATGGGGCTTGACCCTAGGACCCTGAGATCATGGCCTGAGCTGAAGGCAGATGCTTAACTGACTGGGCCACCCAGGCGCCCCTCATGTAACTGTTTTAACTTACCTTTTCCTACAGGATTTACAGGGAGCACTCAAGACCTGTTCTCTAAGTTCATACTGTACTGGTTGCTCATGTAAAAGGTGATAGCCAGGAAATCAAAAGCACTTGAGACTGGCAGTTAGGCTTACTTTGCTCATATTTTGCAGGGGTCTATAATCAGGCTCTGCCAGTTTCAGGCATTCCTTTTTTTAAAAAGCTTATTTATTCATTTATTCAGGAGAGACAGAGAAAGAGAAACAGGCTCCCTACTAAGCGGTGAGCAGGACTCCATCTAGGACCCTGGGATCATGACCTAAGCCAAAGGTAGTGGCTTAAGGACTAAGCCAGCCAGGCTTCCCAGTTTCAGGCATTCTTATATAATGCCCTTTGCAGGTATATCCTAGACACTCCCTCCCTGGTGCAAAATAATTCAAGTCTCCTGAATATTAGCAAAATCTTTTAAATTACAAAGCCCTTTTACCTTTACTCTGAAAACATCCTAACAAATTTAGAGAGAAATTTGAAAGGTTAATGACTATTCACTACCCCTCTTCACAGAGGAAATAAGACCAAAATTTCTTCTAGGTCTTCCTATAGAAGATCGGCAAAAGGCCAATATTCAGGGGGTAATAGAAGCCAAGGTTGAATTGTGTATCCAGAAAGAAGGCTTTTGTTGAAATGCTTTATACAGACTTCACAAAGATAAAAATCTTTTGATTCCCATTTTAGTTTAAAATATCCCTAATATAAAGAAGCAGGTTTAGTTAAAAAGTCAGGCCAATCCCTTGATATTTAGACTATAATCTAGCTTTCTGGGGAATCAGAAATAACTCTTTGTTTTACAAATCTCTACAAAACCAGAAATGCAACTATAGGAACAAGTCGAGGCCACCAAGTTTACCAATCCCCCAATATGCTTATTCCTCTTAAATAATGTTTGTGGATATTATAAAAAATCAAAATATTGGAACAAAATTGTCCATATTAGGTGGGAACATGGTAAATTTTAAATTGCAATTACCCTAAAACTCTAAGGAAAAAAATTGCACTTTGTTCCTTAAAATTATGAATGTAATATCTTTGAAATATAAACACAGTCCACCATTGTCTAAGACTGAAAAAAATGGGGAAGAATAGGCTTTTTAGAAATATAAACTGCTAGAAGGGCTCTTATGCCCAAACACTAACATCCCCTGTAAGACAGGTATGCACCAAATCTCCACCTTGGAGAAAATGTGGTTATTTGTGCATTTGTGTTGTAAATCCCCTTGCCCCCATCTTCTCTGGGACTTAAGAGCCATTCTTTGAAATACAAAGAATTAGGGAGAACTTAAAGATATTCAGAATTTTAAAAAAAGGGGGGGGAGGTGTTGCAAATTGGGCCTTTAATGTCCTTCCCACAAATATCAGTAAGAACAAAAGCTATAGAGATTGTTTGCATCTTGACTGTGTATGTATCTATATATATTATAAATGTGTGATATTTTCTCTACCTCTGGATGGTATTGCTAAAATTCATTTGTAAAAGAGCCCTATTTAGCTGGTTTGAAGGTAAGCACTTATAAGGGCATTCTAAAACTCAGAAAGATAAAAACTAACCCAAAGTTCACATGATCTGGGAATACATTTGGAACTGAAGCTAAGTTAAGGTTGTTAGTGTAACTGAAATAAAAAATGTCCCTAGTGTTATGCATTAAGAGCAAGACCTTCATTCTACCTGTGTTTAATGAGTAGTCACATAAATTCATGGCATCTCTGTTGCAAAGCTGTCAAAAAAAAATAGATTAGGGGTGCCTGGGTGGCTCAGTGGGTTAAAGCCTCTGCCCTCTGCTCAGGTCATGATCCCAGTGTCATGGAATGGAGGCCCACATCTCTGCTCAGCGGGTAGCCTGCTTCCCCCTCTCTCTCTGCCTGCCTCTCTGCCTACTTGTTATCTCTTTCTGTCAAATAAATAAAAACAAAATCTTTTAAAAAAATAGGTTAATGCTTGACTTTGTCTAATGCTTCATGAAGTTTTGTGGGTAATCTAAACATAATTAAGAACAAATAAATAGATGTAGATAAGAAAAAAAAAGGTTTGTAGATAAACTTTTAAATATCTTCCAAAATCTTTGGTAACTTGAAATTTTAAAGTTTTGCTAAGTTAACTCATGAATTAACTTAAATTTATTGAATATCTGGATCATTTACAAAGAAGATAATGTAAGGAAACATTAAAAACTAAACATAGGTTTATCTACTTTTGTCTTATTACAAAGAAACTAAAGCTAAATATGGCTCTATTAGTGAACTTGGCTTGTGCTTTATTTTTAAAATTGTACTATGAAAAAAACACATTTCTCAAATTATGATATGTATTCATAAATTTGATAAGCTAAAGAATACTGGTATAAGGGAAAGAATACACAACTGCTTACTACTTAGATTTCAGTAGAAACCAAGGTTTCGAAGAGTTAAGAACTCTAATAAATAGAGTTAAGACTACTAGAAATAATAAGGGAAACAACTCTGTATGCAAGATAAGTAAGATGTGGTTTTTAGAAAAAAGTATGTGGAATGAGAAAGTGAGAGAAAAGAAAGTGATTTTGTCCTAAAGTGAGGCTGGTTATTTAAAGAGAGAAATCTTAGGACAAAATTTGAATGTAAAAAGCAAAGTTTCAGAAGGTTTATGGAAAGGGAATCTTTAGAAGGGAATTTTGTGCGTGGTCAGTAGTGGCTAAGATTAGAATAATTTAAGTAAATGAGTTTTAATATCAAAAATATACTGGGTCAAAATTAAATCTTTTTTTTTGTTGTTAAAAAGACAAAGATATCTTAAACAATCGATCTGCTTTTAATAAGAATTTGAAAATATTTTTCTCTATCATCAAAGTTATCTTGGAAAAAAACAATTCCATATTTTGCCAAAGTAGTTTTCTATGTTTACCAGGTCTTTGTTTTACTGTGGAAAAACAGCTATTCTTAATGTTTAAAAAAGCTAAATTTTGGGGTGCTTGTTTGACACGGTCGGTTAAGCATCCAAATCGTGGTTTTGGCTCAGGTCGTGATTTCAGGGTCCTGAGATTGAGCCTTGTGTTGGGCTCCACACTCAGCATGGAGACGGCTTCAGTTTCTCTCTCCCTCTCCCTCCCCCCACTACTCTCTCTTTCTCTAAAATAAATAAGTCTTTAAAAAAATAAATTTAAAAAAGTAAATTTTGCTCACAGCTATGTAAACTTCTGTATTTGCCTTTGATAGTGTTTACTGTCACTTTGGTTAAATAGATATTGTACCGTAATGATCTGTGTCTCTATTTACTCAAATGTTCAAACCTTTTGAAATTTTTCTACATAATTCTCAAAATCAAATTCTAAAATGAGATCTTTCTTTTTAAGATTTTATTTATTTATAACAGAGATAGTGAGAGAGGGAACATATGCATGGAAGAGCTGAGAAGGAGAAGCAGGCTCCCCGCTGAGCAAGGAGTGGGATGTGGGGCTCAATCCCAGGACCTGGAGACCTTGACCTGAGCTGAAGGCAGACGCTTAAAAAATGAGCCACCCAGGCACCCCTAAAATGAAATCTTTTGACCACAATGTAACTGAGGTGTTTCATAGAGCCCTTGGAACATTTCAAAGATTTTGTTAGGAATTAAATGAATTAGAATTATTTGGTATGTTAAATTACATGGGAAAGAGTCAAATAATTCATACTAAGCTTTGTTAGACTACACTTTAAATGAAAACTTGAAGGCACCAGGGTGGTTAAGGTGGTTAAGGATCTGATCTCAGATCCTGGGACTGAGCTCCCCATGGGGCTCCATGCTCTTCGGGGAGCCTGCTTCTCCCCCTCCCTCTGCCTGCTAAAAAGATTATATTTGGGGCACCTGGATGGCTCAGTTAGTTAAGTGTCTTGATTTCAGCTCAGGTCATGATTTCAGGGTTGTGAGATTGAGCCTCACATCGGGCTTATACTAGGACTGAAGCCTGCTTAAGATTCCTCCCTCTCAAAAAAAAAAAAAGAAAAAAGATTACTCCCTCTCTCTCACCCTCTCCCCTCCCCACAGCGCATGCATGCATGTGCTCTCTCAAAAAAACATATTCATTTTGTAGATGTGTTTTTAAAATAATTGTTCTAGAAATTCTAGAAATATGATATGTCTTGATGTAATATTGAAGTGTTGTATGTCACATAAATAAGCAAATATCCTGGGGTGCCTGGGTGGCTCAGTGGGATAAGCCTCTGTCTTTGGCTCAGGTCATGATCTCAGGGTGCTGGGATCGAGCCCCATATCAGGCTCTCTGCTCAGGAGGGAGCCTGTTTGTCCCTCTCTCTCTGCCTGCTTCTCTGCCTACTTGTGATCTCTGTCTGTCAAATAAGTAAATAAAATCTTTTAAAAAAAAATAAACAAATATCCTTGCCAATTGCATCATAATGAACTCTAATCAGCTCTTTTTTTTAAAGGAATTTATTTATTTATTATTTATTTATTTAGAGGTAGAGTGCAGAGCCAGAGGAGTGACAGAGGGAGAGGGAGAGCGGAGAGAAAATCTCCAAGAAGATTTCGAAGCATGACATGGGGCTTGATCTCATGTCCCTGAGATCATGACCTGAGCCAAAATCAAGTTAGATGCTTAACTAACTGACTGAGCTACCCAGGTGCCCCAACCATGGCCATTTTTAAGTCTTGCCATGTGAAGTTACTGTTTTACTCTGATGCTATTGCAAATATTTCATCTTCAATAAGACTCAGTAAGACTCAGAACTTGTGAGTACAGTTTTCTGATAAACCTTGGGATTATAAAACTGAGCTAGGTAAGAATTTCTAATCTGGATTCAAGCAAAACACAAATTAATAACTTGGGACTAAATAAACCGAGGAAAATAATTATAATTTTTATGGTGTTTTATTTAAACATTTTTGATTTTTTAAATGCTTTGTTTTTCTAGGTTTAAGGAAACTTTTTCTCCTAAGCTAATTTGTTACTGATTGATCTATCATGGCTATTATCTCAGGAAAGGGACAGGTAAGCCCTGGTGCACTACCATGGCCAAGTGCTCTGTCCCAGGGAATCCTGAGGGGCTGGATAAATTGAAAGTACAACTCCTGACTGAGTTTGCCAATACTGTTGCCAAACAAACTTGATAAAACCCATGGTAAGAGAAGCCAGTAACTCAAGAAACAAAGTTTTGGAAAAGAGAAAAGGGAAATTTATTTTGGGTGCCATTAGTTAGAGGAGATGGCAGCTTTAAACCTTACCAACCAACCTCTCCACCTGCAAGATGGACAGAGTTTTATGGGGAGAGGTTCAGTGGGAAATGTTCAAGAGAACAGGCAGGGAGTGTGTGATCATGGGTGGGGTTTGGTGCACATTCAGTAGGTGATTATGGGCAGGGAAGGAGATATGTGGGATGTGGTCTTCTAGGCATTCTGTTGGTATCAGGGCTTTTCTGATCTGGTGGTTGGACTG
Organism: Taxidea taxus jeffersonii; assembly: GCA_003697995.1. Taxonomy (NCBI): domain Eukaryota; kingdom Metazoa; phylum Chordata; class Mammalia; order Carnivora; family Mustelidae; genus Taxidea; species Taxidea taxus. The sequence continues at coordinate 100,400 of ML097813.1, forward strand.
TTCCAGTCATGCAAAATGTCTTCATCAATGCCTCAAGAACATGTAATAAGAAATAAGAACAATGGGTTTTAGTTAGAGACTGAGTTAAGGTATCTTATCTATTTGTGGTTTTAGCTGTTGGGGTCTATACTTGAGCAAGAGGGCTCATTGACAAATCCTTGCTGTATTTCCTTCTGTTTCTGTAGGATATGCCCCCCTCCCCTGCCATTCCCAGTCTGGCTACTTCTTACTGCACCAGTGGCAAAGAAAGGGGTTTTTTGAGTGAATGGAATATATATGTTGCTGTATTAATTGTTCCTGCCTAATTAATAACTTATTGACACCACAAGATGAGTCTGAATCTCAAATAGAACCCTGCTACTGAAAGTAGAAAAATCAAGTTCATTTTGATCATTCCTGTGAGGACAGACTTGATACTTGTTGAAATCCATGAAAATAAATGTGAAAACCAATCTCTGATTCCCTCCCCTACTCCATCCATGAGAGGGGTGTGCTGGTCCAAGGATTGTTGTAACCATGTAGCTTGTTGTCTGATTTTCTTGATGCTAGTTTCTACCTTTGATGAGGTATTAATAGGAGTACATACATACATACAGTTAGCAACAATGCATAACTCCCTCTTATTCAGCTAGGATATATTCTAGGACCATACGTTTTTCCAGGACAACTTTAGCAAGGGAATCTAATGATTTTTTTTTTAAGTTAGGCAAGGATTTGGAGTTTTGTTGGCCAGGATGATCAGAGTTTGGGACATATTGCAAATCACGTGTTACTGGGCAGCAACCCCCACCACAGCAACAATATATAACCAAAGAAATATTCATTCCCATCAGGAATGTCACCTGGGAGATCACAAATTCATCTGGTAAATAATTTTAGGGAGCTAGTCCAATGTTTAGATTCATAAGCAGGGTAAAGGGAAAGGGTAATCACCAAGGTGGCCAGAGGATGCTGTTCTGGGATGGAAGAATTTATAACAGTCTGTGGCCCAGGGGACTCCATCTAATTTGCAAATAAAGACAAACCCATCCAGAGCAAAAAGATGAAAGGTGGAGTCCCCTTCTGGTCTTAGCAAGAATCAGCCCACAAAAAGGACAGCTCATTCCATCTGGTCTCGGCCCACCTTAACCTGGCTCTGAATATTGTCCATAGCTAAAAAAGAAACAGACTATTGGGGTGCCCCAGTGGCTCAGTTGTCAAGCATCTGCCTTCAGCTCAGGTCATGATCCCAGGGTCCCAGGATCAAGCCCTGAGTTGGCCTCCCCCCCTCAGCAGGGAGCCTGCTTCGCCCTCTCGCACTCCCCCTACTTGTGTTCCCATTATCACTGTCTCTGTCAAATACATAAATAAAATCTTTTTTTTAAAGATCTTTTTTTTAAAGATTTTATTTATGTATTTGACAGACAGACATCACAAGTAGGCAGAGAGACAGGCAGAGAGAGAGGTGGAAGCAGACTCCCTGCTGAGCAGAAAGCCCAATATGGGGCTCAGTCCCAGGACCCTGAGATCATGACCTGAACCAAAGGCAGAGGCTTAACCCACTGAGCCACCCTGGTGCCCCAGTAAATAAGATCTTGAAAGAAAGAAAGAAAGGAAGGGAGGGAGGGAGGAAGAAAGGGAAACAGACTATTGTTTACACAAAGAGAGTTGGTCCTTTTGGGGAAGAAGGCTCCATGTGGTATCTAGTTGGAGAGTGTATACCTGTTTTCCATCAGTTGAAAATTACTTCCTTTAGTACAGTGATTAAGAGGGAGTTTGAGACATGAGGGTGCCTTATGATCATTTGGGAAAATCTAGTAATTCTAACCCTATATATTATTGGATGGCCCTTAATGACTGGAAACCAATCACCTTCAGAAACTCCTGAGGTGTTATAAATTGGATGGACCAAGGAGTCTTCATGGTCCAATACCCATGGGCCTTTTGGACAATGTATCCATCACTTCACAGCACCTGTAGTTGTGGCCAAACTCTGAGTTACCTAAACTCATACATTGTCTTTCCAACCTAGTGAGAAAGAAGACATGGTTAATATAGAGCACAAAATGAACATAGATGTTATGGGTTCTTTTTTCTAAAGACATATTTTAAGTACTAAATAGGGTAGCTTTCCTGGTGGGGGGATTCAGTGGTCTCTCCTTCAAACTCCTCCTTTTCTGCATATGGGCACCATTTAATTCTTGTGTGATGTATCCATGGTTTTACTTTGGCCAATTATAAGAAGGAAAGGGTGGTTAGTAGGATGGTGTAATGTCCAGTCCATTTTTCAGTTAATTGTTGGCGAGGTCCATGTTCTTTCCAAGTTTTTTTTTTTTTTAAAGATTTTATTTATTTATTTGACAGACAGAAATCACAAGTAGGCAGAGAGGCAGGCAGAGAGAGAGAGGAAAGCAGGTTCCCTGCTGAGCAGAGAGCCTGATGTGGGGCTTGATCCCAGGACCCTGAGATCATGACCTGAGCCGAAGGCAGAGGCTTTAACCCACTGAGCCACCCAGGCGCCCCTCGTTCTAAGTTTTTAACAAGACTTTGTCCCCATGCTGAAACAGGTGAAATGTTTTTTCCAGTGAGGGGGCTGTCTTAGAGGAAGGAAACTTTGAATAATGGTTAATATTTGGTTCAAATGTTGTACATAATATTTAATTTTTGTTTATCCCCCTATATGGGTGGGGCGGGGGGGGCAGAACACAAGAGGCCAGGAATGATTTCTCATATACAATTTCACAGGGACTCAATCTGAGCCCACATCTACGTGCCACCCTTAACAGAAGAAGGGTAGCAGCAGCAAACTATCTCATGTTAAATGAGCTTCTTTCTTTCTTTTTTTTTAAGATCTATTTTTTATTTTTATTTATTTATTTTTTAGAGAGGTAGAGCAAGAGAGAGAGAGCACGAGCCAAAGGAAGGGCAAAGGGAGAGAGAGAAAGAGAATCTCCAGCAGACTCCCCACTCACTAAACAGCGAGCCTGATGTAAGGCCCAATCTCAAAACCTCATGTCATGACCTGAGCCGAAATCAAGGGTCAGTCACCTAACTGACTGAGCCACCCAGTAGTCCCCGAGTTTCTTGATACAACTTTGCAATTGTCTTTTTCAAAGTATGGTTCGGTTTCTGTTTTTCCCATTGACTATGGTCTCCATGAAGCATGTAATCTCCATTTTATCTGTAGCATTCTACATACTTGCTAAGTGACTTCAGGAATGTATAAAGGACCATTATCACTTTGAACAGAGGTTGGTAGGCAATACCTGCATATCAAATCCTTTAGAACTGATGCTCTCTGCATTTGTGTAGGTAAAGCCTCAACCCATCCAGGGAAGGTATAACAAACACAAGTAAGTACATAAAATTTCTTGGTGCCCTAGGCATTTGGATAAAATCCACTTGCCAGTTTTTAAAAGGGTATGGCCCTGAATAGAGTCTTAGGATTGTTCCAGACATAAAAGTGGTAACTGAAAGTTATTTACTGTTCCATCTTTTGGAGACATGTTCTACATAAATGAGGGTGCACTATATCCAGTAGGGCATCTTGTCCATAGTGGGTGCTCTCATGCAGATGTTTAAGGACCCAGTAAAAGAGCACTTTTGGTAAGACAATCAGACCATGTATATTGAATCTCCAAGTAGAGGTGTCATCCCATTTAGTAAAACCCCAATTGCAGGCATGCTTTTCATTGGCCTTGGTGTAGTAGTGTTTAAATCCACTTAAGTCAAAACTAGGGACCAGTGCTCCAAGGAATGGTCAAGTTTTGATTGCTGCTGTCCTGGTGGCTTTATCTGCAGCTTGGTTCCCTATTGCTTTGGAAGAATGGGTCTGTTGATGGCCTGGGCAATGTATAACAGCCACCACAGATGGTAATGCCACTGCTTCTAACAAAGCCAAGATTTCCAGAAAATATTTAACATCCTTGTTCCTTGAAGTAAGGAGACCCCTTTCTTTCCAGTGTCATGGGCATGAATTTTCATAAAGGCATATTTAGAAACTATATAAATTTTTGGGTGCCTGGGTGGCTCAGTGGGCTAAGCCTCTGCCTTCGGCTCTGGTCATGATCTCAGGGTCTTGGGATCGAGCCCCATATTGGGCTCTCTGCTCAGCAGGGAGCCTGATTTCCCCCCTCTCTCTCTCTGCTTGCCTCTCTGCTTACTTGTGATCTCTGTCAAATAAATAAATAAAATCTTAAAAAAAAAAAGAAACTATATAAATTTTCACCTTTTATCCTGCAGATAGCTGCAAGGCCCAAGTAAGTGCAATTAACTTCGTCTTTTGGAAAGAATTCCCCAGGGAGAGGGCCTTAGCTTCTATTACCTGTTCCATGGTGGCTATGGCATATCTGGTTTTCATTCGCCCTTTTCCATGAAGCTGGTACCATCAGTGAATAGGTCCCATTCCATATCCTATAGAGGCTGATCTGTTAAATCCATCTTGCCTGAGAAAACAACTTTGAGAGTTTCCAAACAGTCATATTCTTCCTTTGAGTCCTCTACTGTTGGAAGCAAAATGGTGGGGTTTATATCCCTGACAATCTTTTGGTTACATTGGGATTATCCAATAGATAATAACCTGATATGTGCCTAGGTGCCCTGCAGTAATCCAATACTGCCTTTTTGCTCCAATAATGTTAAAACTTGATATAGTCCAAATACATTTCTGGGCTTTCTGAATGTAAACATTTCAGCTTGAGTATGTCACAGGTAGCTGCCCCTGCTTGAAAACATGGGGGACAAACATTTTTTTTAAGATTTTATCTATTTAGGGGTTCCTGGGTGGCTCAATGGATTAAAGCCTCTGCCTTCAGCTCAGGTCATGGTCCTGGGGTCCTGGGATGGAGGCCCGCATCAGGCTCTCTGCTTGGCAGGGAGCCTGCTTCCCTCTCTCTCTCTCTGCCTGCCTCTCTGCCTACTTGTGATCTCTGTAAAATAAATAAACAAAATCTTTTAAAAAATATTTTACCTATTTATTTATTTGTAAGAGAGAAAGAGAGAGAAAGCAGGAGGAGAGACAGAGGGAGAGAGAGAATCCAAAGCAGACTCTGCTGAGCATGGAGACTGATGTGGGGCTTGATCTCACAACACTGAGATCATGACCCAAGCTGAAATCAAGAGTCAGACAGTCAAATGACTGAGCCACCAATGGGGGTTGGAGCACTAACCTTTTGTAGTTGCATCCAGTTGCTTAGAAAAATGGGCAATGAGGGAACCTGGGTGGCTCAGTTGGTGAGCTACTGCCTTCAGCTCAGGTCATGGTCCCAGAGTCCCAGGATCGAGTCCTACATCGGGCTTCCAGTTCCACGGGGAGTCTGCTCTTACCTCTGACCTTCTCCCCTCTCATGCTCTCTCTTACTCTCTCTCTCAGATGGATAAATAATAAAATCTTAAAAAAGAAAAAAAGAAAAAAAAATAGGCAATGAGTTTGGAGTATTCCCCAATATCTGAAGCACCATACCTAGTCCTAGACTCTGTCTTTCATGAACATATAGCTTAAAAGTTTTATTTGGATTCATCAAGCCCAGGCCAGGTGCTGTCATCAGTTTTTCTTTTAATGAATTAAAAGCTTGTTGGCACCCAGATGTCTAAATTATAGGGTCTGAGTCTATTTCTTTAAGAGATTTATAAAGGAGCCTAAATATTAAGCCAAAATTAGGTATCCAAATATGACAAAAACCTGCCATTCCTAAAAATCCACAGAATTGCCTCCAATTTGGGGGCAGTTTGATGTTAATAATGGCTTGTTTCTGATCTGTTATTAAGTTATGAATCACTTGACTTATCTGGAAGCCTAAGTAGGACACCTGTGGTTTACATATCCGGGCCTTTTGAAGAAATACTTTATACCCAGTTTGCCAGGTGGTTTAATATCAGGATTGTATTTGAGAGACCATGTTCAAAATTAGGGCGGGTGATCATCCAATCATCCATGTACTGGAAAGAGTATTCCTTGCTATACTTGTAGTGTTCTTACATCTTTGGCCAGTACATTGCCAGATAAAGTGGGCAAATTCTTAAACACTTGAGGTAATATGGTCTAATGATATTGGGAAATTGTTTTAGTTTTTGGATCCTGTCGTTCAAAGGCAAACAATAGCTGAGATTCAGAATCCAATAGAACCCCCCAAAAAGGCACCTTTTAAGTCTATAACAGAAAACCAGCCATAATTTTCCAGTATGATGGTCAGGAGGACATACGGATTTAGTACAGTAGGGTGAATATTCTGCACAGTGTCATTAAACATCTTAAGGTCCTGCACAAACTAATGCTTGCCTGGATAAGGCTTTTCAACCAGAAGTTTGGGTGTATTGTATGGGGATCAGCAGGGTCTAATGAGACCATGTTTTAAAAACCTAGATAAAATAGCTACGGACTATTTTTGCATATGGTTTTGATTGTATATGGATGGAGTAGCATTCTTTGCTTTTCCTGGGATTCCATCAGCCCGCATGGTATTACTTACACTTTCATAGATTTTAGGTAGAAACAATTCTTCTTCATTTGTGTCCTGATGATTGAGGAGCACCTGGAAATGAAGAGCTTGCTCATGAGGCACCTATAAGTGGAACTGCTGTTGTTTGGACAAGAATGTTATCTGGGGGGCGCCTGGGTGGCTCAGTGGGTTAAAGCCTCTGCCTTCGGCTCAGGTCATGATCTCAGTGTCCTGGGATCAAGCCCCACATCGGGCCTCTGTGCTCAGCGGAGAGCCTGCTTCCCTTCCTCTCTCTGCCAAATAAATAAATAAAATCTTAAAAAAAAAGAAAAAAATATATCATGCCAGTTCTTTCTGGCCTGCCAGGTCTCTGTGGATAAGTCTCCTGCCAATCTAATATTTTTACCATTGTACGTTACAGACTTCTTGTCCCGTGCTGCTTTCAGGATTTTCTCTTTGTCGCTAAGACTTGTAAATTTTACTATTAGATGGCGGGGTGTGGGTCGATTCCTATTGAGTTTGAGAGGTATTCTCTGGGCTTCCTGGATTTTGGTGCTTGTTCCCCTTGCTATATTAGGGAAATTCTCTACAATAATCCTCTCCAGTATACCTTCTGCTCCTATTTCTCTTTCTTCTTCTTCTGGAATCCCAATTATTCTAATGTTGTTTCGTCTTATGGCATCACTTATCTCTCGAATTCTCCCCTCGTGGTCCAGTAGTTGATTGTCTCTCTTTTGGTCTGCTTCATTATTCCCTGCCATTTGGTCTTCTATATCACTAATTCTGTCTTCTGCCTCATTTATCCTAGCAGTAAGAGCCTCCATTTTTGATTGCACCTCATTAATAGCTTTTTTTATTTCAACTTGATTAGACTTTATTTCTTTTATTTCTCCAGAAAGGGTTTTTATTTCTCCTGACAGGGTTTCTCTAATATCTTCCATGCCTTTTTCGAGCCCGGCTAGAACCTTGAGAATCGTC
>ML097814.1:2980-43866 GCA_003697995.1 Taxidea taxus jeffersonii
GGTCGATTTTCTGTTTCTATAATTGTTGCTCTTCTTCTCTTCGATCTCCTGTTGGATTCGTAGGCTATCTAGCTGAACTCCTGCTTCCTGATGTCGTCTCACCCTGCTACTTCTCTGCCATCTTGACTCCTCCTCTGCCTCATAATATTCTCTTGTAGATGTTTGCATATCTGTCGTGATTTTTTTTTCATTTCTTTTCAGTGTTTCAGAATTCATTGTTTATGCACCACTCCCAGTTCTCCTTGCAATACATGCTCTTCATAATATCCACTACCAGGCTCACCCAACCTCCCACCCCCCTCCCTTCCAAATCCCTCAGTTTGTTTCTCAGAGTCCACAGTCTGGTTTTTCTCCCCCTCCAATCTCCCCCAACTCACTTCTCCTCTCCATCTCCCCATGTCTTGTGTGTTATTCCTTATGCTCCTCAAATAAGCAAAACCATATGATACTTGACTCTCTCTGCTTGACTTATTTCACTTAGCATAATCTCTTCCAGTCCCATCTGTGTTGACACAAAAGATGGATATTTATCCTTTCTGATGGAGTCATAATAATCCACAGTATATATGGACCACATCTTCTTTATGCATTCGTCTGTTGAAGGGCCTCTTTGTTCTTTCCACCGTTTGGCGACTTTGGCCATGGCTGCTATGAATATTGGGGTACAGATGGCCCTTCTTTTCACTATATCTGTATATTTGGGGTAAATACCCAATAGTGCAATTGCAGGGTCATAGGGAAGCTCTATTTTTAATTTCTTGAGGAATCTCCACACTGTTTTCCAAAGTGGCTGCACCAACTTGCATTTCCACCAACAGTGTAAGAGGGTTCCTGTTTTTCCGCATACTCTCCAACACATGTTGTATACTGTCTTGTTACTTTTGGCCATTCTAACTGGCATAAGGTGCTGCTTCAATGTGGTTTTGATTTTAATCTCTTTGATGGCTAAAGATGATGAATATTATTTAATGGCTGTTAGCCATTTTTATGTGTTCTTTGGAGAAGTGTCTGTTCATGTCTTCTGCACATTTTTAAAAATTTAATTTCTTTTCCGTGTAACAGAATTCATTGTTTATGCACCACACCCAGTGCTCCATGCAATACTTGTTCTTCATAAAACCTGCAACCTGGGTCCCCCAACCTCCCACTCCCCGCCCCTTCAAAACCCTCAGATTGTTTTTCATAGTCCATAGTCTCTCATGGTTCATCTCCCCTTCCAATTTCCCTCAACTCCTTTCTCTTCCCCATCTCCTCCGTGTTATTTGTTATGCTCCACAAATAAGTGAAACCATATGATAATTGACTCTATCTTCTTGACTTATTTCACTCAGCATAATCTCTTCCAGTCCCGTCCATGTTGATACAAAAGTTGGATATTTATCCTTTCTGATGGAGGCATAATACTCCATAGTATATATGGATCACATCTTTCTTATCCATTCATCCATTGAAGGGCATCTTGGTTCTTTCCACAGTTTGGCGACCATGGCCATTGCTGCTATTAACATTGGGGTGCAGATGGCTCTTCCTTTCACTACATCTGTATCTTTGGGGTAAATACCCAGTAGTGCAATCGCAGGGTCATAGGGAAGCTATATTTTTAATTTCTTAAGGAATCTCCACACTGTTTTCCAAAGTGGTTGCACCAACTTGCATTCCCACCAACAGTGTAAGAGGGTTCCCCTTTCTCCACATCCTCTCAAACACATATCGTTTCCTGTCTTGCTAATTTTGGCCATTCTAACTGGTGTAAGGTGATATCTCAATGTGGTATTGATTTGAATCTCCCTGATGGCTAGTGATGATGAACATTTTTTCATGTGTCTGATAGCCATTTGTATGTCTTCATTGGGGAAGTGTCTGTTCATGTCTTCTGCCCATTTTTTGACATGATTATCTGTTTTGTGTGTGTTGAGATTGAGAATTTCTTTATAATTCGTGAATAGCAATCTTTTGTCTATACTGTCACTTTTTCTGCATATTTTTTGATATGATTGTTTTGTGTTTGTTAAGTTTGAGGAGTTCTTTATAGATCTTCGATATCACCCCTTTGTCTGTACTGTCATTTGTGAATATCTTCTCCTTTCCATGGGCTGCCTCCTTCTTTTGATGACTGTTTCCTTTGCTGTGTAGAAGCTTTTGATCTTGATACAGTCCCACAATTTCATTTTCACTTTTGTTTCCTTTCCCTTTGGAGACATGTCTTGAAAGAAGTTGCTGTGGCCAATGTCGAAGATGTTACTGCCTATGTTCTCCTCTAGGATTTTGATATATTCCTGCCTCTCATTGATAAAACACCATAAATAATGGTCTTTCATAACAAAAGAGACTCTTAATGTCATAAACTAAACTGAGGGGGGTGGGGGAGGGGTGTTGGGGGAGAGTTGTGGGGTTACATGTTATGTTCACATAAAAATAAAAATAAATTAAAAAATGGTCTTTTATCCATTTCCTGTTTATCTTTGTGTATGGTGTAAGTAAACTGTGGAGTTTTATTCTTCCACACATAGCTGTCCAATTTTCCCAGCACCATTTATGGAAAAGACTGTATTTCTTCCACTGTATATTTTTTCCTGCTTTGCCGAACATTTTTTGGCCATAACGCTGAGGGTCCATATCTGGGCTCTTTACTCTGTTCCCCTGGTCTGTGTGTCTGTTTTTGTGCCAATACCATGTTGTCTTGGTGATCAGAGCTTTCTAGTAAAGCTTGAAATCAGGCAACGTGATGCCCCCAGTTTTGTTGTTATTTTTCAACATTTCCTTAGGAATTCGGGGTCTCTTCTGGTTCCATACAAATTTTAGGATTGTTTGCTCTAGCTCTCTGAAAAGTGTCAGTGGAATTCTTATCAGAATGGCATTGAAAGCATAGATTGCTCTAGGCAATATAGACATTTTAACAATGTTTATTCTTCTGATCCATGGTCATGGAGTGGTCTTCCATCTTTTTGTGTCTTCTTCAATTTCTTTCATGAGTTTTCTGTAGTTCCTTGAGTACAGATCCTTTACCTCTTTGGTGAGGTTTATTCCCAGGTATCTTATGGTTCTTGGTGCTATAGTAAATGGAATTGATTATCTAATTTCCCTTTCTGTATTTTCATTGTTAGTGGATAAGAAAGCTACTGATTTCTGTACATTGATTTTGTATCCTGCCACATTACTGAATTTCTGTATGAGTTCTAGTAGTTTGGGAGTGGATTCTTTTGGGATTTCCATATAAGGTATCATGTCATCTGTGAAGGGAAAGAGTTTGTTTTCATTGCTATTTGAGTATATTTTTTTCTCTTTGTTGTTTGATTACTGTTCCTAGGAGTTCTATTACTATGTTGAACAAGAATGGCCAGTATGGGCATCCTTGCCATGTTCCTGGTCTCAGAGAGAAGGCTGTCAGCTTTTCCCCATTGAGGATGATATTCGCTGGGCGTTTTTCAGAGATAGATTTTATGTAGTTGAGGAATGGTCCTTCTCTCCCTATACTTTGAAGCGCTTTCATTGGAAATGAATGCTGTATTTTTTCCAATGATTTTTCTGGATCCATTGAGAGGACTATTAGTTCTTCTCTCTTCTCTTATTGATTTGTTCTATCACATTGATTGCTTTGCAATATTGAACCACTCCTGAATCCCCTGGATATATCCCACCTGGTCATGTTGGAGAATCTTTTTTTTTTTCTTCAAGATTTTATTTATTTATTTGACAGATAGAGATCACAAGTAGGCAGAGAGGCAGGCAGAGAAAAAGGAGGAAGCAGGCTCCCGCTGAGCAGAGAGCCGGATGTGGGGCTTATTCCCAGGACCCTAGGACCATGACCTGAGCTGAAGGCAGAGGCCCAACCCAATAAGCCACCCAAGGGCTCCTGGATAATCTTTTAAATGTACATTTCGATCCTATTAGCCAGGATCTTGTTGAGAATCTTAGCATCCATATTCATCAGGGATATTGGTCTGAAATTTTCCTTTTTTGTTGGGGTCTTTACCTGGTTTGGGGATCAGTGTAAGCCTGGCTTCACAAAAAGAGTGTGGGAGTTTTCCTTCTGCTTCAATTTTTTGAAACAGCTTCAGGAGAATAGGTATTACTACTTCTTTGAATATTTGGTAGAATTCCTCAGGAAATCTGTCAGGTCCTGGGCTCTTGTATTTTGGGAAGTTTTTGATCACTCTTCAATCTTGTTACTAGAAATTGGTCTATTCAGTTTGTCAATTTCTTTCTGATTCAGTTTTGGAAGTTTAGTGGTTTCCAGGAATGCCTGCATTTCGTCTAGGTTACTTAACTTATTGTCATGTAACTGTTGATAATAATTTCTGATGATTGTTTCTATTTCCTTGGTGTTAGTCATGATCTTTCCCTTTTCATTCATAATTTTATTAATTTGTGTTCTCTCTCTTTTCTTTTGTATTAGTTTGGCCAAGGGTTTATTGATCTTATTGATTCTTTCAAAAAACCAGATTCTAGTTTCCTTGATGTGTTCTACTGTATCTCTAGTTTTATCTCCTTGATCTCTGCTCTAATCTTGATTATTTCCCTTCTTAATTTGTTGTTGATTTTCCAGTTCCTTTTATTTTTTAAATTTTAATTTTTTTTTTAAATTTTCTTTTCAGTGTTCCTGAATTCATTGTTTATGCACCACACCCAGGCCCCCATGCAATATGTGCCTTCCATAATACCCACCACTAGTCTCATGCAACCCCCCACCCACATCCTCTCCAAAACCCTCAGTTTGTTTCACAGAATCCAGTGTCTCATGGTTCGTCTCCCCCTCCAATTTCTGCCAACTCACTTCTCCTCTCCATCTCCCCATGTCCTCCATATTATTCCTTATGCTCCAGAAATAAGGAAAACATTATGATATTTGATCCTCTCTGCTTGACTTATTTCATTTAGCATAATCTCTTCCAGTCACGTCCATGTTGATACAAAAGTTGGGCATTCATCCTTTCTGATGGAAGCCTAATACTCCATAGTATATATCGACCACATCTTCTTTATTTATTCGTCTGTTGAAGGGCATCTTGGTTCTTTCCACAGTTTGGCAACTGTGGCCATTGCTGCTATGATCATTAGGGTACTGCCATTTGTGAATATCTTCTCCGTTCCTTGGGTTGTCTCTTTGTTTTGTTGACTGTTTCTTTTGCTGTGCAGAAGCTTTTGATCTTGACGAAGTTCCAGAAGTTCATTTTCACTTTTGTTTCCTTTGTCTTTTTAAAGATATTTTTTTGTTATTTGGGGTCCCTCTCAATTCCATTTGAATTTTAGGATCAATATGTCAATTTCTCCTAAGAAGCCAGGTACCCCAGCTTTCTTTTATGGTCCTTTAGCATGAATGATGCTTCTTTGTCCATTCACTTTCAGTTTGGATGTATCTTTAGGTTCCAAAGATTTCTCTTGTAGACAGCATATGGAGGGGTTCTGTTGTTTCATCCAATCTGTAACCCTATGCCATTTTATGGGAGCATTTAGGCTGTTTACATTGAAAGTGATTTTTGAAAGATACATTTTTATTGACATCATGTTGCCTGTGAAGTCCTTGTTTCTATATTTTCTCTGTAAATTTCTGTTCTATGTCACTCTTGGGTTCTTTCTTCTTTTATAGTACCTTCCTTAATATTTTTTTTTGTAGTGCCGGCTTGGTGGCCACATACTCTTAAACCTTGCCGGTCTTGGAAACTCTTTATCTCTCCATCCATTTTGAATGTCAGCCTTGTTGGATAAAGTATTCTTGGCTGCATGTTCTTTCTTTTCTTGCCCTGAATATGTCTTACCAGCCCTTTCTGGTTTGTCAGGTTTCTGTGGACAGGTCTGACGTTATTCTGTTGGGCCTTCCTCTGTTCATAAGGAGTCTCTTCCCTCTAGCTACTCTCAACAGCTTCGGTTTAAAATTATGATTCATCATTTTCACAATCAGGTGTCTCGAGTTCTTTCCAGATTCTATGATCTTGGGGGTAAACCTTTGTGCCTCTAGTACAGGAACACTGGTTCCATTCCCCAGATTGGGAAAATTTTGATGGAGAATTTGTTTAACTATATTTTCTAGTCTTTCTTTCTCCACCCCTTCAGGGATTCCAATAATTCAGACATTGGAATGTTTCATGGCATCATTTATTTCCCTAATTCTGTTTTCATGGCTTCTAAGCTGTTTGTTCCAGGCCTCCTCCTGATCCCTTTTCCCTATAAGTTTGTCCTCCAGATCACTAATTCTGTCTTCTGTCTCAGTTACCCTAGATGCTAGAGAATTTAGATTAGATTGGAACTCATTGATAGTATTTTTAACTACTTCCCTGTTGGCTTTCACTTCTGCCCTATTCAATTCCATGTTGTTATTAATGGTTTTCTCCAACCTAGTCATTGCCTGGGCAATTGTTTGTCTGAATTCCCTTTCCGACATACTATTTATGTCCATATAGCTCTGATGAAGAGGGAGCAGTTTGAATTTTTCCTCCGTTGGGCATTCCTCCTCCTAGTCATTTTGGTGAGAGATGGCTGAGGGGATGTGTAGCTGAATGTATCAACTGTGATCTAGGCAATGTGCACCCTGGAATGCTTCTGAGTAATTAGGAGTCCCCACCAAAAAGAAAGAATAAAGAAAAAAAGAGAGTGAAATAGAGAGACAGAAAAAAAATAAAATAAAAGAGAAGACCCAGCCTGAATGGGCCCAAATGTAAGATTTATAAGGTATACAAAACAAACAAACAAACAAACAAACAAAACAACAATGGACTAACAAAAAGACCAATAAAAGTAAATGACAAGAAAAATAACCCAGCCAAAAGGAACCCCAAGTATAAGATTCAGATACTACCAGAACAAAAACAAATACAGAGAAACACTGACAGAAGAAAAAGATGGGAGTTTGTTTTAAATCCTCCATGTGGTCGAGGAAGTTTATTTTGATTCTTCTTGGGTGTATCTTGATATCTTTCTTACAGGACTCAACTTTCCAGAGATAAAGGTTGTTTAAATCTGGTTTATATATAGGGGTAGTATTGACTGAGGAAAGAGAATTACCTTGAAGCTCATGTCTATATGTATATTAAAAAAAAAGTAGGAAAGCAAAAGAAAAACACTGGTATATGTATCAAAAAGTTCAAGTTAAAAGGTCATTATGGAATTTGTTGTATTGAACCTCTCACTGTTATGGTAAATAGATTTAAAAAACTAAAAAAATTAAAAAAGAATGAGAATAGTGGAAATGAATTAAAAATAAAATTGTATCTATGATATATACTAGTTTTAGGACAATTCCAGTAGCTTAATATCTTCTTTCCCCCTGATATTGGGGTTTTACAGTTTTATGGGGACCCTGTGGTGGTTGTCCTCTAGTTTTTTTTGGTCTGGCTTTCTGGGGGAGGGGCCTGCCGCATTGTTTATCAGGCAGTCTTGCCTGGGTCAAGTCCTCCTGCCCCCTATCAAGGGGCTGGGATATGAGGAAACTGGTTTTTCAGGCTTTTGGTCTCTGGAGGTTTTTTTTTTTAATTTATATTTATTTATTTTTTCCCTTGGCAGCTTTTGGCGGGTTCTTCAGAGGTTTAGAAGAAAGCAATCTGCCCCCAGATCTCAGTCTCATAGAGCAGCCTCAGGCTGTTCCCCTCTGGGTGGTCCAGAGCACATAGACTCCCTCTCTGCCCCCTCCTACCGCCAGACTGCATCCCCAGCCACCATCTCAGGATTCTCAGGAGCTCCTGCTTGTCTCTGCACCCCTGTGTTACTAAAATTGCAAAGGATATTGGTCCAGGGAGCTTGCTTCCAGTGGTTGCCTTTATCGCTCTGCTGTCTGGGCAGGTCCATACCACGGGAGACATCCCAACCAGAGAGAGTGGGCTGAGATGTTACTCCCCCTCCCTGGGTCTGGGAGTGTTCAGATTCTTGGATGGTCCTAGAGACCACTGGGTAGCCCACACATGGACCTCTCCCAGGGGAGGGCTTGGGGCATGGCTCAGGCCCTATTCGTGCAATGTGAAAAGCTGTGGTTCTAGAGAGCTCCGTTTTTCATACACACCAGACTCTCTTGCTCAGGCAACTAAGGGACCACGGCCTGGAGGCTTCACGTCACTCTCTCTGGCATGGGTGTTTCCTGGTGGTGGCCGTCCTGGATCCATGGGCTTAAGCCTGTTCCCATGACTGCCCTAGTCCCCAGTTGCCCCTTAAGGTCTTTTGCTCTTTTTGAGTGCTTTCAACCAGACTCCAAGTTAATGCTGGTACCCAATCACAGGGCACTTTCGTATTGGGGTATCACTTTACAATGGGTCTCTTCTGGGGCCCCCCTCCCCCTTCTGTTTACCCTCCTATATCAGTCCAATCATTCAAACTCTGCTGCTTTACCTCACCATTGCTGTCTTCTCCCCCCATAGAGATCCAGAAGTGTATAATCCTACATCTCTGGCTGATTTCATGGTTTTTCAGAGTGTTCTGGTAGATAATCAGCTCACATTAGGTGACAGGTTAAAACAGTGTCTACTTCTCTGCCATCTTGCCCCTGGCTATCGTGATGGTTGTTTTTTCTCCCCTCTTGTTTGAGATTTCCTTCACTTGAGCCCTTTCTCTTTTTTCCTTGGTATGTGTGGGTAAAGGTTTCTCAATTTTAGTGTGTATATTCGTTTATAAATTTTGGTGTGTGTGTGTGTGTGTGTGTGTATGTGTGTGTGTTTAAAAAAACAGTTTCTGGAACCACTGATCTCTTCTAATTTCTTTAAGTTTTCATATCATTAATTTATACTCTAATCTTTATTATTTACTTCCTTCTCCAGGATTTAGGATTTGTTTGTCCTTATTTTCTTAACTCCATTAGGTTAAAGATTAGTTTTTTTTAATTTAAATTTATTTTTTGCAGTGTTCCAAGATTCATTGTTTATGCACAACACCCAGTGCTCCATCCAGTATGTGCCCTCCTTAATATCTACCATTGGGCTCGCCCATTCCCCCTCCCCCTCCCCTCCCAAACAACCAGTTTGTTTCTCAGATTTCACAGTCTCTCATGCTTCATCTCCCCCTTAGATTTATGGCAATTCACTTTTCCTTTCCTCTCCTAATGTCCTCCATGTTATTCCTTATGTTTCATAAGTAAGACAAACCATATGATAATTGTTTTCTCTCCTTGACTTATTTCACTCAGCATAATCTCCATCGGTCCCATCCATCTTGATACAATAGTTGGGTATTTATCCTTTCTGATGGCTGAATAATATTCCATTGTATATATGGACCATATCTTCTTTATCCATTCTTCTGTTGAAGGGCACCTTGGCTCATTCCACAGATTGGCAATTGTGGTCATTGCTGCTATGAACATTGGGGTACATATGGCCCTTCTTTTCACTACATCTTTATCTTTGGTGTAAATACGCAGTAGTGCCATTGCAGGGTCATAGGGTAGCCCTATTTTAACTTCTTATTTTTTTAAAGATTTTTATTTATTAGACAGACAGAGATCACAAGTAGGCAGAGAGTCAGGCAGAGAGAGAGGAGGAAGCAGGCTCCCTGCTGAGCATAGAGCCTGATGCGGGGCTCGATCCCAGGACCCTGGGATCATGACCTGAGCCGAAGGCAGAGGCTTTAACCCACTGAGTAACCCAGGTGCCCCCCTATTTTAACTTCTTGAGGAATCCACACTGTTTTCCAAAGCGGCTGCACCAACTTGTATTCCCACCAACAGTGTAGGAGGGTTCCCCTCTTTCCACATTCTCTCCAACACTTTTTTTCTGTCTTGTTAATGTTGGCCATTCTAATTGGTGCAAGGTGATATTTCAATGTGGTTTTGATTTTAATTTTCCTCATGGCAAATGATGATGAACATTTTTTCCATGTGTCCATTAGCCATTTTTATGTCTTCTTTGGAGAAGTGTCTGTTCATGTCTTCTGCCTATTTTTTGACATGATTATCTGTCTTGTGTGTGTTGAGTTTGAGGAATTCTTTGTAGAGCTTGGATATCCTCCCTTTGTCCTTAGTGTCATTTGCGAATATCTTCTCCCATTCCGTGGGTTGCCTCTTTGTTTTGTTGACTGCTTCCTTTGCTGTGCAGAAGCTTTTGATCTTGATGAAATCCCAAAAGTTCATTTATGCTTTTGTTTCCCTTGCCTTTGGAGACATGTCTTGAAAGAAATTGCTGTGGCCAATGTAGAAGAGGTTACTGCCTATGTTCTCCTCTAGGATTCTGATAGATTGCTGCCTCACGTTGAGGTCTTTTATCCATCTCGAGTTTATCTTTGTGTATGATGGAAAAGAATAGTCATGTTTCATTCTTTTATACATAGCTGTCCAATTTTCCCACCACCACTTATTGAGGAGATTTTTATCAATGAAATCAGAAGCTGGGTTTTTGAAAGAATCAATAAAATTGTTTTTTTTTACAGATTTTTAAAAATTTATTTATTTGACAGACAGAGATCTCAAGTAGGCAGAGAGGCAGGCAGAGAGAGGGGGGGAAGCAGGCTCCCCGCTGAACAGAGAGCCCGATGCAGGTCTTGATTCCAGGACCCTGGGATCATGTCCCGAGCCGAAGGCAGAGGCTTTAACCCCCTGAGCCATCCAGGCGCCCCAAGAATCAATAAGATTATTAAACAACTGGCCAAACTAATCCAGAAGAAGGAGAGAAGACCCAAATTAATGAAATTCTGAATGAAAGGGGAGAGATCACGACTAACACCAAGGAAATAGAAACAATCTTCAGAAATTATTATCAACAGTTATATGCCAATACGTTAAGCAACCTAGAAGAAATGTAGACATTCCTGGAAACATATGAACTTCCAAAACTGAATCAGGAAGAAATTGACAACCTGAATAGACCAATATTTAGTAATGAAATTGAAGCGGTGATCAAAAGCCTTCCAGAAAACAAGAGCCCAGGCCTTGATGGCTTCCCTGGGGAATTATACCAAATATTCAAAGAAGAAATAATATCTATTCTCCTGAAGCTGTTTCAAGAGATAAAAACAGAAGGAAAATGTCCAGACTATTTTGATGAAGGCAGCATTACCCTGATCCCCAAACCAGGCAAAGAACCCATCAAAAAGGAGAATTTCAAACCAATGTCACTGATGAATATGGATGACACAATTCTCAACAGGATCCTAGATACTAGGATCCAACAGTACATTAAGCACATTATCCACCAAGACCAGGTGGGATCTGTCCCTGGAACACAAGGGTGGTTCAACATTCATGAATCAACCATTGTGGTAGAACAATTCAATAGGAGAAGAGAGAAAAAAGCACATGGTCCTCTCAATTGATGCAGAAAAAGTATTTGACAAGATTCAGTATCAGTATCTGTTCCTGCTGCATCTGTTCCTGACGCTGCAAATATAGGGATATAGGGAACATTTCTCAGTTTCATAAAATCTGTTAGTTTTCCAATTTTTTGAGTGCGGCTATGTATTTCCCCCTCAGGAATGTCTTTGCTGTATCCCCTAGGTTTGGACCGATGTGTCTTCATTCTCACTGGTTTCCGTGAATTGTTTACGTTCTTTGATATTTTGGTTGACCTTAACATTCCTGAGCAGGATGGACTTTAGCTTCTATGTGTTTGAATTCCTTCCAAACTTTTTCTTGTGGTTAGGTTCAGTTTCAAATCATTGTGGTCTGAGAAAATGCAGGGAGTAATCTCAGTCTTTTGGTATCAGTTGAGCCATGATTTGTGACCTTGTATGTGGTCTATTCTGAAGAAAGTTCCATGTGCACTTGAGAAGAATGAATCTTCTGTTGTTTTAGGGTGGAATGTTCTGTATATATCTATGAGTTCCATCTGGTCCAAAGTGTCATTTGAAGCTCTTGTTTCTTTATTGATTTCCTGCTTGGACAATCTGTCTATTACTGAGAGTAGCGTCTTATGTTCCCCTGCACTTAATGTATTTCATATCAATATGACTCTTTATTTTGATTAACAGTTGGATTATGTAGTTGCCTGTTCCCATATCAGGGGCATAAATACTTACAATTGTTAGATATTCCTTGTGCATAGATGCTTTAATAATGATGTAGTGTCCTTCTGTATCTCTGAGTACAATATTTTATCTTAAAATCTAATTTATCTGATATGAGAATTTTTAACCCAGCTTTCTTTTGAGGCCCGTTTGCATGAAATATTGTTTTCTGTCCTTTCACTTTCAGTCTGGATGTATCTTTAGGTTCCAAATGTGTCTCTTGTAGAAAGCATATGGACAGGTCCTGTCGTTTTATGCAGTCAGCAACACTGTGCTATTTTTTTGGGAGCATTTAGGCCATTCACGTTGAGAGTGATTATTGAAAGATAAGTTTTTATTGCCATCATGTTACCCGTGAAGTCTGTGTTTCTATAGATTATCTCTGTAAATATCTGTTCTATGTCACTCTTGGGTTATTTCTTCTTTAACAGAAGCCCCCTTAATATTTCTTGTAGTACCGGCTTGGTGTTCACATTCTCTTAATCCTTGCCAATCTTGGAAACTCTTTATCTCTCCATCCATTTTGAATGTCAACCTTGCTGGATAAAGTATCTTTGGCTGCATGTTCTTCTTATTTAGTGCCCTGAATATGTCTTGCCAGTCCTTTTTGGCTTGCCATGTTTGTGTGGAGAGGTCTGACATTATTCTGATGGACCTTTCTCTCTACTTAAAGAATCTCTTCCCCCTTGCTGCCTTTACCACCTCTTGTCTAAAATTATGTTTCATGAATTTCAAAATTAAGTGTCTGGAGGTTTTTCTAGAATCCTTGATTTGCGGTGGTATCCTTTTTGCCTCTGGGACTTGAACACTTGTCCCATTCCCCAGGTTGGGAAATTTTCATCCAGAATTTTTCAAGTTTATCTTCTAGTCTTCTCTCTTTTTCCACCCCCTCAGGGATCCCAATAATTCTGATGTTGGAATGTTCCATGGTGTAATTTATTTTCCTAATTCTGCCTTCATGGCTTCTTTTTTTAAAAAAAATTATTTTTATTTAAACATACAATGTAACCCCACCACCCTCTCCCAACACCCCTCCCCCCACCCCCTCAGGTTGTTTTATGACATTAAGAGTTTCTTTTGGTTTGTCTCCCTCCTGATCCCATCTTGTTTCATTTATTCTTTTCCTACCCCCTTAACCCCCACCCCCGCTGGATCTCCACTTCCTCATATCAGGGAGATCATATGATAGTTGTCTTTCTCTGATTGACTTATTACGCTAAGCATAATACCCTCTAGTTCCATCCATGTCATCGCAAATGGCAAG
Source organism: Taxidea taxus jeffersonii (assembly GCA_003697995.1). Lineage (NCBI taxonomy): Eukaryota > Metazoa > Chordata > Mammalia > Carnivora > Mustelidae > Taxidea > Taxidea taxus. Next base: position 16,158 of record ML097814.1, read on the forward strand.
ATTTCATTTCTTTTGATGGCTGCATAGTGTTCCATTATATATATATACCACTTCTTCTTTATCCATTCATCTGTTGATGGACATCTAGGTTCTTTCCATAGTTGGGCTATAGTGGACAAGGCTGCTATAAACATTCAGGTGCATGTACCCCCTTCAGATCACTACATTTGTATATTTACGGTAAATACCCCGTTGGGCAACTGCTGGGTTGCAGGGTAGCTCTATTTTCAACCTTTTGAGGAACATCCATGCTGTTTTCCAGAGTGGTTGCACCAGCTTGCATTCCCACCAACAGTATAGGAGGGATCCCCTTTCACCACATTCTCGCCAGCATCTGTCATTTCCTGACTTGTTCATTTTAGCCATTCTGACTGGTGTGAGGTGGTATCTCCTTGTGGTTTTGATTTGTATTTCCCTGATGCTCAGTGATGTGGAGCACTTTTTCATGTGTCTGTTGGCCATCTGGATGTCTTCTTTGCAGAAATGTCTGTTCACGTCCTCTGCCCATTTCTTGATTGGATTATTTGTTCTTTGGATGTTGAGTTAGCTAAGCTCTTTATAGATTTTGGATACTAGCCCTTTATCTGATATGTCATTTGCAAATATTTCCTCCCACTCTATCAGTTGTCTAAAATGAGTTTCTTGTAGGCAGCATATTGATGGGTTTTGTTTTTTTATCCATTCTGATACCCTGTGTCTTTTGATTGGGGCATTTAGCCATTTACATTCAGAGTAACTATTGAGAGATATGAATTTAGTGCCATTGTATTGCCTGTAAGGTGATTGTTACTGTATATTGTCTCTTCATTTCTGATCTAATACTTTTAGGGTCTCTCTTTGCTTAGAGGACCCCTTTCAATATTTCATGTAGAGCTGGTTTGGTGTTTGCAAATTCTTTCCGGTTTTGTTTGTCCTGGAAGCTTTTTATCTCTCCTTCTATTTTCAATGATAACCTAGCTGGATATAGTATTCTTGGCTGCATGTTTTTTTTTTCGTTTTGTGCCCTGAATATATCATGCCAGTTCTTTCTGGCCTGCCAGGTCTCTGTGGATAAGTCTGCTGCCAATATATATTTTAACCATTGTATGTTACAGACTTCTTGTCCCATGCTGCTTTCAGGATTTTCTCTTTGTCGCTAAGACTTGTAAATTTTACTATTAGATGACGGGGTGTGGACCTATCCCTATTGATTTTGAGGGGGATTCTCTGCACCTCCTGGATTTTGATGCTTGTTCCCTTTGCTATATTAGGGAAATTCTCTATGATAATTCTCTCCAATATACCTTCTGCTCCCCTCTCTCTTTCTTCTTCTTCTGGAATCCCAATAATTCTAATTTGTTTCATCTTATGGTATCACTTATCTCTCGAATTCTCCCCTCGTGGTCCAGTGGTTGTTTTTCTCTCTTTTGCTCAGCTTCTTTATTCTCTGTCATTTGGTCTTCTATATCACTAATTCTTTCTTCTGTTTCATTTATCCTAGCAGTAAGAGCCTCCATTTTTGATTGCACCTCATTGATAGCTTTTTTAAAATTTCAACTTGGTTAGCTTTAATCTTTTATTTCTCCAGAAAGGGCTTTTATTTCTCCAGACAGCGTTTTTCTAATATCTTCCATGCCTTTTTTGAGCCTGGCTAGAACCTTTAGAATCGTCATCCTGAATTCTAGATCTGACATATTACCAACGTCTGTATTAAGTCCCTAGCATTCAGTACTGCCTCCTGTTCTTTTTTTTTTTTTTTTTTGTGGTGAGTGTTTCTGCCTTGTCATTTTCTCCAGATAAGAATATATGAAGGAGGAAATGAAATACTAAAAGGGTGGCAAAGACTCCAGGAAAATGTGCTTTAACCAAATCAGAAGAGACCCCAAATCATTGGTGGGGGGAGAGAAAGGGGGTAAAAAGAAGTTCAGAAAAGAGAAAAAAATTAAAAAAAGAGAACACAAATAAAGAAAAAATATAAAAAAATAAAAAAATACATATATATATATATTAGACTGGTGACTAGAATAGGGTCACCCACTTAATTTTGGGAGTATTTTGGTCTCTTAGAAGAAACTACCTCCCAAAATTTTAAAGAATGAAAATCTTATATAAGGGTAAACACAATGAAGGGATGAAATATGAGTATAAAGATGAAAAAAAATTTAAACTTCTAACAATGGAGTTGATAAGGTAAGTTGGTAGGGAGAATAAAAAAAAAAAGAAATTAGAGAGAACTTCTTGGGCTGGAGACTAGATCAAGCCTGGTGCTAGATTTAGGGTGTATATTGACCTATTAGAAGAAGTTGTACCCCAAATTTTTTAGAAAAAAAAACCCTATGTGTCTACAAAGAATAAAGTTAGATACAATGAAGGATAAAATATGACTATAATAATAAATGTTCAAATAAGATTTTTAAAGAAAGTTATTAAGATAAACTAGTTAAAAATGTTTAAGGAGGAAAGGGTAAAAGTTAAAAAAAATTAAAAAAACAGAAGTGAAAAAAATTAAAAAAAAATTAACTTTGCAAGACTAAGGATTCATGGGGAGAAAGCCATGAATTCCATGTTTTGCTTTCTCCTCCTCTGGACTTCCGCTCTTCTCCTCGGTATGTGAACTTGGTCTTGGCTGTATTTCTTGTTGATCTTCTTGGGGAGGGACCTGTTGTAGTGATTTTCAAGTGTCTCTGCCCCAGGCGGAATTGCACCGCTCTTACCAGGGGCCGGGCTACGTAATTCTCTCGGGTTGGTTTTTGGGCGCTTTTGTTCCCTGATCACTTTCCATAGAGTTCTGGAGTATGGGAATGAAAATGGCGGCCTCCCAATCTCCGGCCTGGAGGAGCTGAGAGCTCGGGCCCCACTCTTCAGGGTGCCTTCAGAGAAAAGTGCTTAATCACTCCTGTCTCCCCAGCCTTCAGCTGCACTTGGAGAAAATCGCGGGCAATCACTCCTGACTCACTGGCCTCTGGCTGTGCTCCGATGTCACCCAGCCTGTGACCAAGTGTCTCTGTCTGTGGCACAGAGCCCCACCTGGAGTCTCCAAACCCCACAGATCCCTGGGCTCCCCCAGGTCAGAGTCTCCCCTGATCTTGTGGGGACCCCACACACAGAGCACCGGTCCGTGTCACAGATTACGGTTCAAGGTTACCCCGAGTTGAGAGCTCACTCCTCGGCTCTATCTCTGCAGCTGGCTTCCCCGCTCTAATACCTATGAGCTCTGTGACAGACACCCTCGATCCTTCTGTGACCCCGTGGGACCTGAGGCCACGCTGTCCCTGTGAGGTCTTCACCCCAGTTTAGCCTCTGGAGCGATGTCCCTCCGTGGAGCAGACTTTTAAAAGTCCTAATTTTGTGCTCTGTTGCTTTGCCAGGAGCTGGCTCCTCCCCCTGTGGTCTATCTTCTTGTTGCGTTGGATTCACTTCTCCGCTGGTCCTACCTTTCAGAAAGTGGCCGATTTTCTGTTTCTAGAATTGTTGCTCTTTTTCTCTTCAATCTCCTTTTGGATTTGTAGGTGTTCAGATGGTTTGATAAGCTATCTAGCTGATCTCCTGCTGCCTGATGTCATCTCAGCCTGCTACTTCTCCACCATCTTGACTCCTCCGCCTGCTTTCATGGCTTCTATGCTGTTTATCCCAGGCCTCCTCCTTAGCCTTCTTTTGTATCAGTTTGTCTTCTAAATTACTATTTCTGTCTTCTGCCTTGGTTACCCTAGCTGTTAGAGTATTTGGATCAGATTGCATCTCACTGATAGCATTTTTTAGTACTACCAGATTGGCCCTCATTTCTACCTGTAGAGTTTCTATGTTTCCACTAATGGTCTTCTGCAACCTAACCATTGCCTGGATAGTTGTTAACCTGTATTCCCTTTTGAACCTACTGTTTACATCCATATCCAATAGTTCTTTGGCAGACGGCACAGTCTTTGAATTTTTCCTCTGTTGGGTGTTCTTCCTTTTAGTCATTTTGGTGAGAGGTGGTTGAGGGGATGTAATAGCTGAATATATCAACCACGATTCAGGGAAGGTGCACCTTGGAATGTTTTGGAGCAATCAGATGTTACTACCAAGAACAAAGAAAAAAGAAAAAAAAGGAGAAAGAAAAAGAAAAAGGAACACCCCCAAAATGAACCCCAAAAGTAAGATTTATAAGGTCCCAAACAACAAATGAACAAAAAAATGACTGAGAAAATTAAAAGGTAAATATGAAAAACCCAGCTAAAATGAAACCCCAAAATAAGATTTATACAGTACAAAACCAAAAACAAATACAAAGAAACACTGACAAAAGAATAAGACCGGAAGGTGATTATAATCCCTCAGTGTGGGTGAGGAAGATTCATTTTTTTCTTCAGTGTATATTGTTATCTTTTTTAAAGGACTAAACTTTCCATAAATACTGGGATTTTAAACCTGATATATATATATAGGCGTTGTAATGAATAGAGAAAAAGACTACCTTGAAGCTTCTATGTATCTATGTATCTATGTATCTATGTATCTATCTATCTATCTATCTAGATGTAGGTATAGATAGATATATAAGCAGAAAAGGAAACACAGGCATATGTATGAAAAAAAGTTATTATGGAATATGGTGTATTAAACCTCTAGTTGTAATGGTAAATAGGTTAAACAAATAAAAAAACAAGAATCTTGGGAATGAATTTAAAACAAAAATAAGAAAAGTTGTATCTATGAAACATACAGGTTTTGGGGTAATACCAGGAGCTAAATATATTCTTTTCCCTTGATGTTGGGGTTTTAGTTTTAACGGGACCCTCTGGTAATTGTCCTCTTGTTCTTTTGGCTTGTCTTCTGGGGGAGTGGCCTGCCACATTGTTTTTTAGTTAATATTGCTTGGGCTGAGTCACCCTGCCCCCTGTGAAGGGGCTAGGCTCTGTGGAAACAGTTTTTTCAGGTTTTTGTTCTCTGGATGGTTTTGTTCTTTGGTGGCTTTACGTGGCTTTTTGGAGGGTCAGAGCAAAGTAAAGTGTCTTCACCCAGACTTCTGCCTCAGAGAGAGGCTATAGTCTGGTCTCCTCTGGATGGTCCAGAACACTAAGACTTCCCCTCTGAAACTCCGCTGAACAGTGCAACTTCCCATAGGTGGTGCACACTCCTAGCCACCATCTCAGTGGTCGCCCAAGGCCCCGCTTGTCTCTGCTCCCAGGTGCCACTAAAACCACAAGTGATATTGGTCCTTGTGAGCCTGATCCAGGTGGATGCCATTGTTGGGACTGCTGTCTGGAATCCACACCCATGCTGGGTGTGCTGAAACCCGGGCGGGGGTGTAGGCGGCGATAGGCTGTGGGTCCAGCGACCACTGAATGGAGCTTGTGCTGGGCTCTCTCAGGCACAGGCAGGGGTATGCCCAGCCCCAATGGTAGTGCAGGTCATGGAAGGCTACCAGCTCAGGGATCTCTGGCTAGAGCCCACACTGGGCTCTGTCAGGTACAGGTGTGTGCTGGCTGTTACCGCCCTGGGACCGTGGGCTTAGGTCTATGCTTGTGGCTGCCCAATTCCACCAATCGTCCCTTAAGACTCTTTGTTCTTTTTGAGTGTTTTTACCCAAACTGAAGTTAATGCTGGTCCCAATCCCAGGGCACTTTTGTATTGGGGTATTACTTTCCAATGGGTTGCTTCTGATGGCTCCTTTCCCCTTTTGTTTATCCCCTGGTATCAGTCTGAACAATCCCACTCCACTATACCTCTCCACTGATGATCTTCTGCCCGTGTAGTGATCCAGAAGTGTATAATTTTACATCTTAGGTTGATTTCATGTGTGTTCAGAGCATTCTGGTAGAAATTTAGCTCAATTCAGGGGACCAACTGAAACACGGTCTCCCACTTCTCTGCCATCTTGCCCCTCCTCCTGTGTGTATTTGTGTGTGTGTGTGTGTGATTTTTGTTGCTTCTTGATATAGGCATGTATTGCTATGAATTTCCCACTTAGGTTTGCTTTCACTGAATCACAGAGGTTTTTGATATTTGGGTTTTCATTTTCATTTGGTTCCATTTATTTGTTGTTGTTGTTTTTAATTTTAATCTCAATTAGTTAACATACACTGTTATATTGGTTTCAGGTGTACAATATGGTACTTCAACACTTTGTACGTCACCTGTGCTCATTAAGACAAGTGAACTCTTTAATCCCCATCACCTATTTGACCCATTCCCCCACCCACCTCCCCTCTGGTAACCATCAGATTTGTTCTCTATAATGCATAGTTTGTTCCTTACTTTGTCTCTTCTTTTCACTTTGTTTGCTTGTTTTGTTTCTTAAATTCCACATATGAATGAAATCATATGGTATTTGTCTTTCTTTTGCTGACTTCTTTCACTTAGCATTATACTCTCTAATTCCATCCATGTTCTTGCAAACAACAAAATTTCATTATTTTTTATTTCTGAAATATATATATATATATATATATATATATATATATATATATATATGTATATATATATGTTACACCTTCTTTATCCATTCCTCAACTAATGGACTCTTGGGCAGCTTCCATATCTTGATTATTGTAAATAATGCTGCTATAAAGGTAAGGGTACATGTATCCTTTTGAATTAGTGTTCTTGTATTCTTTGGGTAAATACCCAGTAGCACAATCGCTACATTGTAAGGTAGTTCTATTTTTAACTTTTTTGAGTAACCTCCATACTGTTTTCCATAGTGGCTGCACCAGTTTGCATTCCTATTTAGAGGTTACACATGTTTCTTTTTCTCCACATCAGCACCAACACCTGCTGTTTCTTGTGTTGTTAATTTTAGCTATTTGAAAGGGTGTTCCTTATACTATTAAAATTTCTTTTTTGATATCCTGTTTGACCCATTCATTGTCTAGTAGCATGTTATTTAACCTCCATGTATTTGTGATCTTTCCAAATTTTTCTTGTGTTTGATGTCTAGTAGATATTCATGATATGATGAATAGAAGATATTCATGATACGATTTCAATCTTGAACTTGTCGAGTTTTGTTTTTTGGGTTAATGTGTGATCTCTATTCTGGAGAATGTTCTGTGTGTGCCTGAAAATAATGTGTATTCTTCTGGCTTAAGAAGGAATGTTCTGAATGTATCTGTTAAATCCATCTTATCCAGTGTGCCGTTCAAAGCCATTGTTTCCTTGTTGGTGTTTTTCTTAGATGATGTGTCCAATGTGTCCACCCCATTAAGTGGGGTATTAAAATCCCCTCTTATTATCGCACCATTATTGATTAGTTCCTTTATGTTATTAACTCCTGTGTGTATTTAGGTACTCCTATATCAGGTACATAAATATTTGCAATTGTTATATCTTTTTGTTGGATTGTCCCCTTAATGCTTATGTAGTGTCCTCCATTCTCTCTTATTACAGTGTTTGTGTTAAAGTCTGTTTTATCCAATATAAGTATTTCTTTTCTGACTTTCTTTTGAATTCCATTTACATGTTATGTTTTTCCATCCCATCACTATCCATCTGCAGGTGACTTTAGGTCTAAACTGAGTCTCTTATAAGCATCATATAAATGGGTCTTTAAAAAAAAATCCATTGTATCACTGTATGTGTTTTTACTGGAGTGTGTAGTTCATTTACATTCAAAGTGATTTTTTAAAGTACTTATTGATATATAGGTATTTATTGGCATTTTACTACTTGTTTTGTGGGCGTTTTTGAAGATTCTGTCTGATCCTTTCTTGTCTTTCTTTCTTTCATGTTTTGCTGATTTTCTTTAGTGATATATTTGGGTTTCTTTCTCTTTATTCTTTGCATGTTTATTAGTGGGTTTTGATATATGGTTATCATTAAGCTTGTATATAACCTCTTCTACATATAGCACTCTATATTAAGTTAATGGTCATCCAGTTTTGAACCCATTTTTTCTCCTCTCATCTCCTCATTTTAGGTATATAATATTATATTTTATATCCACCTTCTGTGATATCCTTTGTGATTATTTATAGAAAGCTGAGGTGGAAGTCCTTCTTCCTGTCTCTCTGTCTTGACTGGGGATTAGTCCTTGAATCTTTAGGCTGAAGTTTTTCTTTTGGCTCTTCATTTTGATTGGTGTTTATTACCTTACTCCTGGGCTGGAAGGTTTTTCTCCTACTTCTTTGTTTGAGTGGAGTTCACTACCTCACTTCTGGTCTGGAATTTTTTCTGGCTCTCTGTGAAAAATTTTGATACTCTTTATCTGATGCTTATTTTCCATTGGGAAGTTCTAAGTTAATTGAAACCCTTTTCATGAATCTCTGCTCATTATATGTTTTGGCAACTCTGCCTACCCACTTCTTGTTTGTATAATTTTGCTGAGGATAATTTTGAACTTTGTGGACTCTTTGGAAACCGTGCAATCTCCCCAACCTGAATTCTCTAAGAATCTCTACCTTTCCATTGCTTCCACTCCTCTGTTTACCTCTATTCTGTCCATCACTTTAATCCTTTGCTATGTTCCCTCTTCAAATTCCTGCCCTCTCTGGATGTCTCTGCCAGACTTTTCCTTTCCCACTCCAACCCGTCTGGTCTCTACAGTCACTTTAACTTTAGGCTGCATACCCTTATGGGTGCCTCTCAAGGAATCAAGTGTTCATCAAAAGCAACTACTTGTGAATAAAAACATGAAAGACAAGAGCAATTAAAAATAGACTGAATATTTTGTCCATTTAAGTAAATTTGGACACGTTTAAACTGCCACTATATGTCTCTTCAGCCTCAGAAGTAGGGTATAGCATCCACAAGATTACATCTCATGACAAAATAAAATCTTAAAAATTTTCTTTACAAATATGGGTAAAAAGCACTAGTCCTCATATTTAATAGACAATGTTATCTTGTCCCATATTGGACAGAAACACTACTTAGATGAAAATATAAAGTGGAATAATGTGAGAGTCAACTATTGTATATAAATCAGTGAGTTTTATATTACTTTGTTTCCTGATTAATGGTTAAAACTTTATAATGAATGCTATAAGATCTCTGCATCTGTATGACTGTACATGTATATATGGTTGTATGTATGTTATCTGTATATTTTGTTTTTCTCCCTCCAGATGGTATAGCTAATGTGATTCAAAAAATCCCTTAAAAAACTTATTTAAATTGACCCAATTACCCCATGCCCCACCCAAATCCCCTTCAGCAGCCCTGTTTGTTTCCTATAGTTATGGATCTCTTGTGCTTTTTCTCCCTTTTTGATGACTTCCCATTCAGTTTTCCCTCCCTTACCTGATGATCCTCTGAGCTGTTTCTTATATTCCACATATGAGTGAAACCATATAATAATTGTCTTTCTCTGATTGACTTATTTCACTCAGCATAATATCCTCCAGTTCAATCCATATCAATGTAAATGGGAAGTATTCATCCTTTCTGACAGCTAAGTAATATTCCACCGTGTGTGGAACACACACCACATCATTTCTATTCATTCATCTGTTGATGGACATCTCAGCTCTTTCCACACTTTGGCTATGTGGACATTACTTCTATAAATATTGGAGATCAGGTGACCCTTTGGATTAATAAATTTGTATCTTTGGGGTAAATACCTAGTACTATAATTGCTGCATCATAGGGTAGCTTTATTTTTAAGTTCTTGAGAAACCTGCATACCATTTTCCAGAGTGGCTGTACCAGCTTCCATTCCCACCAGTGGTGGAAAAGGATTCCCATTTCTCCACATGCCCACCAGAATTTGTTGTTTCCTAACTTGTTAAGTTTAGCTATTCTGACTGATATCTCATCATGGTTTTGATTTGTATTTCCCTAATGGCAAGTGATGTTGAGCATTTTTTCACGTGTCTGTTGCCCATTTGTATGTCTTCTTTGGAGAAATGTCTGTTCATATCTTCTGCCCATTTCTTGACTGGATTCTTTTTTTTTTTTTTTTTTTTTTTTGGGTGTTGGGTTTAATAGGTTATTTACAGATCTTGGATACTAGCTCTTTATCTGATGTGTCATTTACAAATATCTTCTCCCATTCCATACGTTACCTTTTAGTTTGTTTGTTTGTTTGTATTAATTGTTTCCTTGGCTAAGCAGAAGCTTCAGCCCTGGGTGTTAATGCAACTGATGGATTCTTGAGTGCTGCATCTAAAACTAATGATATGTTGGCTAATTGAATTTATTTTTAAAAGCTTTCATTTATTTTAGAGAGTGGGTGAGATACAGAGCATGAGCAGAGGGGGAGGGGCAAAGGAACAGGGAGAAGCAGACCCCTCACTGAGCAAGGATCCCAATGCAGGGTCTGATCCCAGGACTCTGGGATCATGACCTGAGCCAAAGGCAAACACCTAACTGACTGAGCCACCCAGGTGACCTTGGCTAATTGAATTTAAAGTAAAAAAAAAAAAAAAGGGGCACCTGGAGGAGCCAGTCCTTAAGCATCTGCCTTTGGCTCAGGTCATGATCCCAGAGTCCTGGGATCGATCCCTGCATTGGGCTTGATGCTCCACAGGGAGCCTGCTTCTCCCTCTCCCACTCCCTCTGCTGTGTTCCTTCTCTCACTGTGTCTCTCTCTGTCAAATAAATAAAATCTTAAAAAAAATAAAGTAAGAAAAATAAATTCAATGAAATCTATCCATAAAAATATAAATCGACTTAGAGATAAATGAGAACTTAAATAAACTAAATATTCTTTTTTAAAATTTACTTTTATTTTTTTCAGTGTTCCAAGATTGTTTATGCACCACACCCAGTGCTCCATGCAATACATGCCCTCCTTAATACCCACCAGCAGGCTCACCTAACCCCCTACCCCTCCCTTCCAAAACCCTCAGTTTGATTCTCAGAGTCCATAGTCTCTCATGGTTTGTGTCCCCCTCTGATTTCCCACAATTCACTTTTCCTTTCCTTCTAATGTCCTCCATATTATTCCTTGTGCTCCATAAGTAAGTAAAATATTCTTAAAACTATAAGAAATGTAGAAAGAAACACAAATGCTTTTCAAGTGAATACGAGTTGGGAAATCCCTTTGGTTAATAATAATAGTTTAATACTGTTGTTTTAATAAAAACAGCTGTGTCTTCTGAATTATCAACATTACCTATAATGTCAGCATAATTTTTTGAAGGTTTTATTTATTTATTTCACAGACAGAGATCACAAGCAGGCAGAGAGAGTGGAGGAAGCTGGCTTCCTGCCGAGCAGAGAGCCTGATGTGAGGCTTGATCATATAACCCTGGGATCATGACCTGAGCCAAAGGCAGAGGCTTTAACCAACTGAGCCATCCAGGCGCCCCGTCAGCATACATTTTTGTTCTACCCCAATTTCCTACCAAAACAAGGTTTAAAATGGAAAACAGAAGGACGCCTGGGTGGCTCAGTCAGTTAAGCATCTGCCTTTGGCTCAGGTTGTGATTTCAGTATCCTGGGATGGAGTTCCTCATTGAGCTCCTTGCTCAGCAGGGATCCAGCTTCTCCTTCTGCCTACCACTCCCTCTGCTTGTGCTCTCTCTCTCTCTGACTAAATAAGTAAATAAAAAATTTAAAAATAAAAATATAGAAAACAGATAACAATATGATGGACTAGTTGATTGGTGTTATATCTGTCTAAAAATTGGTTCCAAAATCTTTTTGCTCATTTCTGACCTTAGTTATGGTAAGTTAAGGAATACATATTCACTCAGTGTTCGGTTATTTCTATGTCAGATAAGCTACTGAAACACTACTAACAAAATTTAAATTTATGTAATTTTTATCATGTTTAATATGGAGGAGATAAATATATTTGTGTCTGTGCATATACATTTATAATTGTACTATACACAGAAGGTCACCATCATAGCCATTTAGGAGACCATAGCCTTTGTCTGCTTGTAAAGATCTGTAATTAGACAGCTGTCTATGAAGAAAACCACCTCTAGAGAGCACTAGAGTCCACTTGAGAAAATTTGGCAACAGAGCAAACAGAATAGGATAAAAAAACTTGGAATGACCAAAAAAAAAAAAAAAAACAAAAACAAAAAAAGGAACAGCTTCATTTTTCCTGGATCATCCTATTTCCAAAGTCAACATTGCTCTTCACCAAGAAAGAACATATCCGGTAAGAGGAATTCTTCTAATGGGAAAAGGGAGAATGGGATGAGTAATAGGTTCCCCAGTTTTTCTGGTCACTGCAAGAGCCAGCTTTCATTTCTTTCCACCCAGAAATTGGCAAAGCTGAGACATTCAGAGATGGTTTGGTAGTACATACTGTAAGTATCAGACTTGCAGCAAGAATAACCACAGTTTACAGTGGGATCCTCTTCAGAAGACCCCTTCAACTCCTTTGTTGCTAAAGGAATTAATGGCCAACACAACTTCTGTAGATCTCCTACAGATAACACCAGTTTTTGCCTGGTGGACATGTTTGTGGACAGGTATTTATGTTTGTGGACACCAGCCACCTGGGTCTCTCCTCAACATGTAACATGAAAATATACAACTGGTCAAAGCAAGTATGTAGTCAGATTCAGAATACTCTAATAATGTAATATGGTGGATTATAATCACTTCAATCTAGTATGAAAGTTAATGAACAACAGTATTGGGGGGATGAGTTAAGATGGAGAAGTAGGGGGACCTTTGGCTTTCTTCAATCCTTGAACACAGTTGTTTTGAGGTTAGACCACTTGGAACACACAAGAAATCAACATGAGGATTAAAAGAAGTATCTCAATGGTTGGAAGGAGAAAGTGTGGCAGCTGTGAGGTGTGTGGAGTGAACTAGAGGAGAGAAAAACTTCCATGCCATAGAAGTGAGGGAATCCTTTCCACAGGGAGAGAAAGAGAGAGGGGTTATGAAAATGCAGTGTCGGGTTTGCACAAGATGAAACTTCTCCAGAACACAGACTGGGAAGTCAGAGTAACTGAGTATGGCAGGTTTTTTTGCAAACAGTGTAAGGAGCTTAATCTCTGAGGTTTTGGAAGCTCATAACTTTTGCCAGAGTGGAACTATGGTATGCGCTTCTGGGGAGAAGGAGGATGCTTGGCTGGAGATTACAAAGTGGTGTAGGGAACTCCTGGGTCACAATGGGAGAGATTGTTACCATTCCTGGAGTACATGTTAGAGGGTATATTGACTCTCCAAGGACAAAAGACCCTGCAGGTACTAGAAATCAGCCTTTCATTAGCAGGGATAGAGACACATGCAGAGAGTGGATAACCTTGTCATTGCTTTTTCAGGGGGCACACCATAGACTCCATGCATTGTGCAGTCATGGGGCTGTTTTTCCGGGACAAAGGACACTAGTAATGGCACAGCAAGACTCAAATCCAAAGAAGGGAGTGGATGTGCGCAGTGTCCACTCATTTAAGATTTGGAGCTTTGAATCTAAGTCAGCACACAAAGATAAAATGCAAAAAAAGTTGTGGCACTGGGCATGATGATGGCCCTTGTTTTTCTGTGACGGCTTCCTGAACAGTGAGTTGTGTGAGATATACTTTCTAGGGATTAAAGAGTGTGGTGCCATTTTACCCTTGCCACAAACACAGTCAGGCTTCAGAGAGTAACAGAGCAGACCCCAGTAGAGGTGGGAGCCACTTACATCAAACTGCGGCCTCCTGTGCTTGGCCAGTACATTTTTACTGGGATGGGATTGATTGTCAGCCAGTGCAGCACAGGAAGTACTCCACATGCACCAAATCAACTGATCATAATTCAGAGTGTAGGACCAGGCTGTATTTTTTTTCCTCATTATTTTTTTCTCTTTCTTCCTTCCTTTCTTTCTTTCTTTTTCTTTCTTTCTTTCTTTCTTTCTTTCTTTCTTTCTTTCTTTCTTTCTTTCTTTCTTTCTTTCTTTCTTTTTCTTCTTCTTCTTCTTCTTCTTCTTCTTCTTCTTCTTCTTCTTCTTCTTCTTCTTCTTCTTCTTCTTCTTCTTCTTCCTTCAGAATTAGAATTATAGGATATTTATTTGCTGTTATTATTATTTTTTATTTCATTTTCTCTTTTTTCTCTGGATCAGGCTTCTTTTTGGTTTTTTGATTTTTCTTTATTTTCTCATATTTTTCTTGGAAATCAGGCTTCTAGCTTTTAAAAAAGATTTTTAAAAATTTCTGTTTTTTATGAGTGAGGCTTGGGTGGCTATGTGTTTCACCCTTAGGAACACCTTTGCCACATCCCATAGGCCTTCATTCTCATTGGCTTCCATGAATTGTTTAAGTCCTTTTGTTTCCTGGTTGACACAAACATTCTTGAAAATGATGGTGTTTAGGTTCCAAGTGTTTGAATTCCTTCGAAACTTTTTCTTGTGATTGAGTTCCAGTTTCAGAGCATTGTTGTCTGAGAATATGCAGGGAATAATCTCAATCTTTTGGTATTAGTTAAGACGTGATGGGTATTAAGGAGGGCATGTATTGCATGGAACACTGGGTGTTATATATAAACAGTGAATCCTGGAACACTACATCAAAATCTAATGATGTACTCTATGGTGACTAACATAACATAATAAAAATAATAATTTAAAAAAAGATTACTTTTTTAAATTTTGGGCACCTGAGTGGCTCAGTGGGTTAAGCCTCTGCCTTCAGCTCAGGTCATGATCTCAGGGTCCTGGGATCGAGCCCTACATCGGGCTCTCTGCACAACAGGGAGCCTGCTTCCCCCTCTCCCTATGCCTTCCTCTCTGCCTACTTGTGATCTCTCTCTCTGTTAAATAAAGAAATAAAAAATCTTTATTTTTAAATTTTTAATTTAAATTCAATTAGCCAACATATAGTACATCATTAGTTTCAAATAGAGTTCAATAATTCATCAGTTACATACAACAGCCAGTGTTCATCATATCACATGCCCTACTTAATGCCAATCACCCAATTACCTCCCATCCAGCAACACTTAGTTTGTTTCCTATAGTTAAGACCATGAAAGAATCTTAGCTATAGGTTTAAAGCCTTTTAATTGTCTGCTTTAAAAAAAAAAATCCTTTCCCTTTTCCTTCTCTCTCTCTTTGTCTCGATCAGACTTTTCTGAAGATCAGGCTTTTTCTTTCTCTCTTTTTTCTTTTTCTTTCTTTCTTTCCAGGTTCATTTTAACAAAGAAATCAACGCATACCTGGATAAAGTTCTAAACACTCCCCACAGCAAGCAAGGAGGAATTCTGCAGAGGACTGGCCACTGGAAAAGAGCAGACAAAATGTAACAGCAAAGCAAGCACAGCATACCCCAGAAACAATTCCTGAAGTTCCAGGCCCTGGACAGTGTATGACCTCTTTTTTTAATATAGTGTTACTCTGAGGTGCAGAAAACACAAGAAGATTTTATAACATACAAAAGATAAAAAACTTAACCAAAATAACAAGATGGAAGAATTCTTCCCAAAAGAAAGATTAGAAAGGTATCACAGTCAAGGATTTGCTGACAACAGATATAAGCAATATATGTGGAAAATAATTTAGAAAAAAACCATCATAAGACTGCTAACTAGACCTGAAAAAAACAAGAGAAACCCTTGTGGCAGAGGCAAAAGACCTAAAATCTAGTCAGGCTAAATTAAACGCTATAACTGAAGTGCAAAACTGACTTGTTATAATCACAATGAAGATTGTAGAAGCAGTGGAGAATATAGGTGATATAAAAGGTAAAATTATGGAAAATAAAGAAGCTGTAAAGAAGAGGAAAAGAATAATATTAGATTACCAGGCTAGATACAGGGAACTTGGTCCTTTCACAAAGAGAAATAATATCTTTATCATAAGAATCCCATAAGAAGAGCAGAAAAAAGGGGTGGAAGGTTTATTTGAAATTATAGCTGAGAACTTATTTAATCTGGGGAAGGAAACAAGCATTCACGTTCAAGAGGCACAGAGAAACCCCTAAAAATCAACAAAAACAGGATAACATCACAACATATCATAGTGAAACTTGCAAAACACAAATATAAAGACATAATTCTGAAAGCAGCTAGGTAAAAAAGGTCTTTCATGTATAAAGGTAGACATATAGGGTTAACAACAGACCTGTCCATGAAGACCTGGCAGGCTAGAAATGACTGGCATGATATATTCAATGTGCTAAATGGGAAAAATAAGCACCCAATAATACTTTATTCAATAAGGTGGTCATTCAGAACATAGAGATAAAGAGTCTCCAAAGACTAACAAAAACTAAAGGTGTTCATGAACACTAAGCAAGAGCTGCAAGAAATGTAAACCTGTACCCCTGAAACAAATAATACATTCTATGTTAATAAGAAAATATAGCAGACAAATATTATATGCTTTTCAGAAGTATGGATGAAAAATAAAAACAATGTAATCAGAATTTTGTTCTTCAAAGATAAAAAAGTGGAAGGACCACAACTACATGAAGGTTAAAGAACATCCTACTAAAGAATGAATGTGTGGTCTGGAAATGAAAGAAGAATGATAAAAAATACATGGAAGCAGGGGAGGAGGGGCAAGATGATGGAGAAGTAGGAGTCTCTGTTTAACCGGTCCCCTAAAGTGAGCTAAATATCTACCAGAACACTCTGAACACCCATAACATCAGCCTGAGATATAAGATTATACACTTCTGGATCTCTACAGGGGCAGGAGATCATTACTGGAGAGATAAAGTGGAGTGGGAACACTCAGACTGATATTGGAGGATAAACAGAATTGGGAGGGAGCCACCAGAAGCAACCCATTGGAAAGTAATACCATAATATGAAAGTGCCCTGTGAGTGGGGACCAGCATTAACTTGAGGTCTGGTTAAATGTACTCAAAAAGAGCAAAAGATTTTAAGGGGCGACTGGTGCAGTTGGGCTGTCAAAGGCACGGGCTTAAGCCCACAGTCCCAGGATGGTCACTGCTGGTGGCCACACATGTCAGAGAGAGTCCGGAGGCAGGGGGCACCAGTCTGTGGTCCCTGATCCCATGGCTTTCCTCAGCTTGCACCACCGCTCAGGCTGGGCACACTCCCACCCATGCCTGATGGAGTCTGGTGTGGGCACCCTCTGGCAGTCTCTGGGCCTGGAGCCTTCCATGATCTACACAGCCACCAGGTCTGAGCACACCCAACCCATACCTGGGAGAACCCAGCATGAAATCCAGTCAGGGTCCCTCAGGCTGCATCTTTCCATGACATGCGCTGCTGCAGGGTCTGAGCGCTCCTGGCATGGGAGTGGGCTCTAGACAGCAGTCCCAACAATGGCAGCCACCCACACAAATATCCCTCACAGTTTTAGTTGCACTAGGGATGTAGAGACAAGCGGGGGCCTTGCGCGACCACTGAGATGGTGGCTGGGGGTGTGCACTGCCTGTGAACGGTTTTTCACTGATCAGCGGAGTTTGCAGAGGGGCAGGCTGTGTGGTCTGGGACACCCAGAGGGGAGCACCCTGAGGCTTCTCTCTAAGGAGGAGGTCTGGGTGTAGACAATTTACTTTCCACTAACCCTCCAAAAAGCCACAAAAAGCTGCCGAAGAACAAAAACCTCTAGAGAACAAAAGCATGAAAAACCAGTTTCCACAGTGCCCAGCCTCTTGATAGGGGGCAGGGTGACTCAGCCCAAGCAAATCTTTTTTGCTCAAAAAAAGCAAAAGATTTTAAGGGGCGACTGGTGCAGTTGGGCTGTCAAAGGCACGGGCTTAAGCCCACAGTCCCAGGACAGTCACTGCTGGTGGCCACCAGCAGTGGTTGACTGTCAGTCAACAGTGCTGTTGCCTGAAAAACAATGTGGCAGACACCTACCCCAGCAGACAAGCCGAAAGAACAATAGTACATACACCACAGGTCCCCATGAAAGCGTAAAACCCCAACATTAGGGGAAAACAATATATCAAGCTCACGGTATTGCCCCTGAACCTGTATATTTCATAGATACAACTTTTCTTTCTTCCTTTTTAAAGTTCTTTCTCACCATTCTTGTTATTTTAATTTTTTTAACCTACTTACCATTACAACTTGAGATTTAATACAACGTATTCCATAATAACTTTTTAACTTGAACTTTTTCATACGTATACCTTTGTTTCTTTTTCTTTTTTTTTTATTATAAATATAGATATGAGTTTCAAAGTAACCCTTTTCCTTATTCGATACTACCCCTACATATAAAACAGTTTTAATTTCCCTGTATCTCTGGAAAGTTGAGTTCTTTAACAAAGGTAACAAGATACACCCAGGAATAACTGAAATAAACTTCCTTGTCCAAATTGAGGGTTTATAACTAACTTCCATCTTATTCTTCTGTCAGTGTTTCTGTTTATTTGTTTCTGTTCTGGTATTATGTAAATCTTGTTCTTGGGGTTCATTTTGGCTGGGTTTTTCTTTTTTGCTTGTCTATTACTTTTGTTGACATTTTTGTTTGTTCATTTTTGTTTATGTGCCTTATAAATCTTACTTTGGGGCTCATTTTAGCTGGGTTTTCTCTTTTTCTTTCTCCTCTCTCTTTCTCCTCTTTTCTTTTATTCTTTCATTTTGGTGGTGACTTCTGATTGCTCTGAAACTTTCCAGGGTGCACTTGCCCTGGATTGTAGTTGATATATTCAGCTATACATCCCCTCAACCACCTCTCACCAAAATGACTAAAAGGAGGAACACCCAACAGAGGAAAAATTCAGACTGTGTCCTATACCACAGAACTACTGGACATGGATGTAAACAGTAGGTTCGAAAGGGAACTCAGGGTAACAACTATCCAGGCAATGGTTAAGTTGGAGAAGACAATTAGTGGAAACATAGAAACTCTGCAGGTAGAAATGAGGGCCAATCTGGTAGTACTAAAAATGCTATCAGTGAGATCCAATCTAATCTAAATACTCTAACAGCTAGGGTAACTGAGGCAGAAGATCAAATTAGCAATCTAGAAGAAAAAGTGATAGGAAAGGAGGATCAGGAGTAGGCCTGGAATAAACAGTTTAGAAGCCATGAAAACAGAATTAGGGAAATAAATGATGCCATGAAACGTTCCAATGTCATAATTATTGGGATCCCTGTGGGGGTGGAGAAAGAAGACTCCAAGATATAGTTGAACAAATTCTGGATGAATATTTCCCGAATCTGGAGAATGGAAAACGTGTTCATGTCGGAGAGACAGAAGGGATACCTCCAAGATCAACGAGTTTAGAAAGACTTCCAGACACTTAATTGTGAAATTCATGAATCATAATTTCACAGAGTATGTCTTAAGGGAAGCTAGCAGGAAGAGATTACTCACTTACAGAGGGAGGTCCATCAGTAAAATATCAAACCCGTCCACAGAAACCAGGCAAGCCAGAAAGGACTGGCAAGACATATTCAGGGTACTAAATGAGAAGAATATGCAGCCAAGAATACTTTATCCAGCAAGGTTGACACTCAAAGTGAATGGAGAGGTAAAGAGCTTCCAAGGCTGACAAGGTTTAAAAGGGTATCTGACCACCAAGCTGGCACTACAAGAAATATTAAGAGGGGTCTATAAAAGAAGAATGATCCCCAGAGAAACTTAGAGCAGAAAGTTACAGAGACAATCTGCATAAACAAGGACTTCACAGGCAACATGACGTCAATAAAAACATACCTATCAGTAATCACTCTCAATGTGAATGGCCTAAATGCTCCCATAAAATGTCACAGGGTATCAGATTGGATAAAACAACAGGACCCATCCATATGCAGTCTACAAAAGAGACATTTTGAAATTAAGATATATCCAGACTGAAAGTGAAGGGATAGAGAAGCATCTTTCATGCCAACAGGTCTCTAAAGAAAACTGGGGTAGTGATTCTCATATCAGATAAATTAGATTTTAAGCTAAAAACTGTAGTCAGAGGTAAAGAAGGACTCTACATCATTCTTAAAGAGTCTATCCTCCAAGAAGATCTAATAATTGTAAATATGTATTCGCCCAATATAGGAGCAGCCAACTACACAAGCCAATGGTTAATCAAAATAAACAGTCATATTGATATGAATATATTAATTGTAGGGGAACTTAATATGCCACTCTCAGTAATAAACAGATCTTCCAAGCAGAAAATCAATAAGGAAACAAAAGCTTTGAATGACACGTTGGACCAGAGGGACCTCACAGATATATACAGAACATTCCACCCTGAAACAACAGAATAATCATTCTTCTTTAGCACACATAGAACTTTCTCCAGAGTAGACCACATACTGATTCACAAATCAGTGCTGAACCGATACCAAAAGATTGAGTTTATTCCCTGCATATTCTCAGACCAGAATGCTTTGGAACCTGAACTCAGCCAGAAGAAAACGTTTGGAAGGAATTCAAACAGTGGGAATATAAGACCATCCTGCTCAAGAATGTTTGGATAAACCAGGAAGTCAAAGAAGAATGTAAACAACTCATGGAAACCAATGAGAATGAAGACACTTCAGTCCAAAACTCATGGGATATGGCTAAGGTGGTCCTAAATGGGGAATACATAGCCATCCAAGCCTCAGTGAAATACATGGAAAAATCCAGAATTCACCAACTTTCTTTACACCCTAGGGTACTGGAAGATCAGCAACAAATTAAGCCAACCCCACGCACATGAAGGGAAATAATAAAGATTATAATACAGATCAATGAGATAGTAACTAGAGATACAGTAGAACACATAAACGAAATCAGAAGCTGGTTCCTTGAATGAATCAATATGATTGATAAACCACTGGCCAAACTAATCCAAAGGAAAGAGAGTGGGCCCAAATTAATAAAATTTTGAATGAAAAGGGAGAGATCATGGCTAACACCAAGGAAATAGAAACAATCATCGGAAACTATTATCAACAGTTATATGCCAATAAGGTAAGCAACCTAGAAGAAATGGAGACATTCCTGGAAACCAATAGATTATCAAGACAGAAACAGGAAGAAAATTACAGCTTAAATAGATCAATGTCTAGTAACAAGATTGAAGCATTGATGAAAAACCTCCCAAGAATGAAGAACCCAGGACCTGACAGATTCCATGTGGAATTCTATTGAATATTCAAAGAAGATAAAAAGCCTATTCTCTTGAAGCTGTTTTGAAAAACAGCAACAGAAACAAAACTTACAGATACGTTCTATAAACCCAGCATTAACCCTGATCTCCAAACCAGGCAAATACCCCACCAAAAAGGAGAATTTTAGACCAACATCCCTCATGAATATGGATGTCAAGATTCTCAACAAGAGCCTTGCTAATAGGATCCAACAGTACAGTACAAAGATTATCCACAAGGACCAGGTGAGATTTTCCCTGGGATTGAACATTCGTAAATCAATCAATGTGATATAACACATAAATAAGAGAGGAGAGGAGAACCACATGGTCCTCTCAATGGATGCAGGAAAACCATTTGAAAAGATTCAGCATCTGTTCCTGATTAAAACATTTCAAAGTATAGGGATAGAGGGAACATTCCTCAACTTCATAAAATCCATCTATGAAAAACCCACAGCAAATATCATTCTCAATGGGGAAAAGGTGACAGCCTTCCCTTTGAGATCAGGAACACAACAGCACTCTTTCACCAATGTTGTTCAATATAGTACTAGAAGTCCTAGCAACACCAATCAGACAACAAAAATAAATAAAACGTGTTCAAATGGGCAAGGAATAAGTCAAACTCTCTCTCCTCACAGATGGCATGATACTTTATACAGAAAACACAAAAGAATTTACCCACAAACTAGAAGAACTCATACAACAATTCAGTGATGTGGCAGGATACAAAATCAATGTACAGAAATCAATTGCTTTCTTATACCTAACAATGAAAATATAGAAGGAGAAATTAGGGGATCAGTTCCATTTACTATAGCACCAAGAACCACAAGATATCCAGGAATAAATCTAACCAAGGAGGTAAATGATCTGTACTCAAGGAACTACAGAACACTCGTGAAAGAAATTGAAGAAGACACAAAAAGATGGAAGACCATTCCATGCTCATGGACCAGAAGAATAAACATTGTTAAAATGTCTCTACTGCCCAGACGAATCTATAATTTCAATGCCATTCCAATCAAAATTCCACTGGCACTTTTCAAAGTTCTGGAACAACGAATCCTAAAATTTGTTTGGAACCAGAAAAGACCCGGAATTGCTAAAGACATTTTGAAAAGGAAAAACAAAACTGGGGGCATCACGTTGCCTGATTTGAAACTTTATTACAAAGCTGTGATCACTGAGACAGCGTGATACTGTCACAAAAACAGACACATAGACCAGTGGCAAAAAGTAGAGAGCCCAGATATGGACCTGCATCTCTATGTTCAAATAATCTTCAACAAAGCAGGAAGAAATATCCAGTGGAATAAAGATAGTCTCTTCAATAAATGGTGCTGGGAATATTGGACAGCTATGTGTAGAAGAATGAAACTTGACCATTCTCTTACACCATATACAAAGATAAACTGGAAATGGACAAAAGACCTCAAGAGACAGGAATATATCAAAATCCTATAGGAGAATATCGGCAGTAACCTCTTCGACATCGGCCACAGCAACTTCTTTGAGACATGTCTCCAAAGGCAAAGGAAACAAAAGCAAAAATGAACTTTTGGGACTTCAAGATCAAAAGCTTCTGCACACAAAGGAAACATTCAATAAAACAAAGGGGCAACCCACGGAGTGGGAGAAGATACTTACAAATGACACTACAGACAAAGGGCTGATATCCAAGATCTACAAAGAACTCCTTAAATTCAACACACACAAAACAGATAATCATGTCAAAAAATGGGCAGAAGACATGAACAGACATCTCTCCAAAGAAGACATACAAATGGCTAACAGACACAT
Organism: Taxidea taxus jeffersonii; assembly: GCA_003697995.1. Taxonomy (NCBI): domain Eukaryota; kingdom Metazoa; phylum Chordata; class Mammalia; order Carnivora; family Mustelidae; genus Taxidea; species Taxidea taxus. The sequence goes on from ML097814.1 coordinate 38,819, forward strand.
GAGAAAATGTTTATCATCATTAGTCATGAGGAAAATTCAAATCTATACCACATTGTGATACTACCTTATAACAGTTAGATTGGCCAAAATTAACAAGAAAGTTAACAGCAAGTGTTGGAGAGGATGTGGAGAAAGGGGAACACTCTTACACTGTTGGTGTAAGAGAGAATGCAAGTTGGCGCAGCCTCTTTGGAAAACAGTGTAGAAATTCCTCAAGAAGTTAAAATAGGGCTACCCTATGACACTGCAATTGCACAACTGGGTATTTACCTCAAAGATAAGGATGTAGCAAAAAGAAGGGCTATCGTATGCCAATGTTCATAGCAGCAATGGCCATAGTCGCCAAACTGTACAAAAAGCTAAAATGCCCTTCAACAGATGAACGGATAAAGACGGTATCACCCATATGTTCATGGAATATTTCGCAGCAATCAGAAAGGATGAATACCCAACTTTTGTATCGACATGGACAGGACTGGAGATTATGTTTAGTGAAATGAGTTAAGCCGAGAGAGTCATTTATATGGTTTCACTTACTTGTGGACTGTAAGATTGCCCATATTAGGAGAAGGAAAGGAAAAGTGAACTGGGGGATCTGGGAGGGGGAGATGAAGGATGAGAGGCCATGGACTCTGAGAAACAAACCGAGGGTTTTTGAAGGGAGAGGAATGGGGAGATAGGTGAACCTGGTGGTGGGTATTAAGGCGGGCATGTATTACATGGAGCACTGGGTGTGGTGCATAAACAATGAATTTTGGAACACTGAAAAGGTAAAATAAAATTTAAAAAATAAGAAATAATACATGGAAGTCAATGTACATAAAAACACAACAGTCCAAAAACTTTGGGATGCACCAGGATTGGCTCTATAAAGAAAGTGTAGAGCAATACAGGCCTTCTTCCAGACGGAAGATACACAACCTAATCTTACATCTAAAGGAGCTGGAAAAAGGCACCAAAAAGCTTAAATCCAGAAAGAGTAGGGACATAATGAAGATTAGAGCAGAAGGCAGTGATATAGTAATAATAATAATAATAAATCAGTAGAATGTATCATTGTAACAAGAAATTTTTTCTTGAAAGAATGAACAAAATTGAAAAAGTCATAGAGTTATCAAAAAGAAAAGAGAAAGGACCCAATTTCATAAAATCATGGATGAAAGAGGAGAGGTCACAACCAACACCAAGGAAGTACAATATTAAGCACATATGACCGACTATATACCAAAAAAGTAGGTAATCTGAGAGAAATAGATGCACTCCTAGAAACATAAACTATCAAAATTGAAACAGGAAGAAATAGAAAATTTGGACATACACAAAACCAGCAAGGAAATTGAAGTAACCAAAAATCTCTCAAGAAACAAGTGTGCAGGGCTAGATGGCTTCCCAGGAGAATTCTATCAAAGAATTAAAGAAGAATGAATATCTATTCTTCTGAAGCTGTTCCAAACAGTAGAAATGGGGAAAAGAAGCCTTCCAAATTCATTCTATGAGGCCAGAATTACCTTGATCCAAAAATAATGCAAAGACCCTCCTAAAAAAGAAAAAATGCAGATGGATATCCCTGATGATCATGAATGCAAAAATTCTCACCAACATGCTAGTTAAGAGGATCCAACAGTACATTAAAAGGCTTATTCATGATGACCAAGTGTGATTTATTCTTGGGATATATAGGTGTCTCACCATACTTAAATCAATCATGATACATCACACCAATAAAAGAAAGGATTAAAACTATATGATCCTCTCAATACATGCATAAAAAGCATTTGACAAAATACAGCATCTTTTTTTTTTTTTTGAAAAAACCCTCCAGCATGTGGGGTTAGAGGCAACATACTTAACATCATAAAAATTGTATCTGAATGACCACAGTGAATACACAATACCCTCCACTGGGAAAACCAGGGCTTTTTTCCCTAAGGTCATGTAAAGGACCAGATGTCCACTCTCACCAGATTTGTTCAACATAGCACTGGAATTCTTAGCCTCAACAATCAGACAACAAAAATAAATAAAATTCATCCAAGTCAACAATTAAGTCAAACTTTCATTCTTTGCAGATGACATGATACTCCATGTAGACAAACCAAAAGACATCACTAAAAACCTGTTAGAACTGATACAGGAATTGAGCAAAGCCACAGCATATAAAATCAATGCATAGAAGCTTGTTACATTTCTATACACTAACAATGTAGCAGAAAGAGAAATTACCTAGGAATAAACCTAACCAAAGAGGTAAAAGTTCTGTACTCTGAAAACTATAGAACACTTACAAAAGAAATGGAGGAAGACACAAAGAAATGGAAAAACATCCAATGCTCATGGATTAGAAGAACAGATATTGTTAAAATATCTATGCAACTCAAAGCAATATACACATTCATTGCAATCTCTATTAAAATACCACCAGCATTTTTCACAGAGCTGTAACAAGCAATCCTAAAATTTGTGTAGAACCAGAAAAGACCCTGAATAGCCAAAAGGAAGTCCAAAAGAAAACCAAAGCTGGAGGAATTACAATTCCAGACTTTACATTGTATTACAAATCTGTGATCAAGTCAGAATGACACTGGCATGAAAACAGATACATTGATCAATTGAACAAAATAGAGAACCCAGAAAAGGACCCACAACTACAGGGTCAACCAATCTTCAACAAAGCTAGAAAGAACATCCAATGGAAAAATGATCATCTCTTCAACAAATGCTGTTGGGAAATCTGGAAAGCCACATGCAGAAAAATGAAACTGTATCACCATCTTACACCATTAAGAAAAATAAATTCAAAATGGATGAACAACCTAAATGTGAGACAGGAATTCAACAAAATCTTAGAGGAGAACACGAGTAGCAACCTCTTTGACCTTGGCCACAGCAACTTCTTGCTAGTCACATCTCTAAAGGTATGGGAAACAAAAGCAAAAATGTACTATTGGGACTTCTTTAAGATAAAAAGACTTTGCACAGTAAAGAAGATGTCAACCAAACTAAAAGGCAACCTACAAATTAGGAGGAGATGTTTGCAAATGTCTTATCAGATAAAGGGCTAGTATCCAAAATCTATAAAGAATTTCTCAAACTCGACACTCCAAAAACAAATAATCCAGTCAAGGAATGGGCAGAAGACATCAACAGATCTTTCTTCAAAGAAGAATAGAAATGGTTTATAGAAACATAAAAATATGTTCAACATCATTTGGCATCAGGGAAATACATACCAAAACCACAATGAGATACCACCCCATACATACCTGGCAGAATGGCTAAAATGAACAAAAATGAGACAACATGTGTTGGCCCAGAAAAGGATAGATACCCTCTTAGATTTTTGGTGGGGATGCAAAGTGGTACAGACACACTGGAAAACAGTATGGAGGTTCCTCAAAAAGTGAAAAATAGAGGAGGGGGCAATATGGCAGAGAAGTAGGAGACTGTTTCAACCGGTCCCCTAATGTGAGCTGATTATGTACCAGAAGACTCTGAAAACCCATGAAATGAACCTGAGATGTAGGATTATACACTTCTGGATCTCTACAGGAGCAGAAGACGCCAGTGGTGAAGTAAAACAGTGGAGTTTGATATTGTAGGATAAACAGAAGGGGGAGGGAGCCACCAGAAGCTACCCATTGGAAAGTAATACCACAATACGAGAGCGCTCTGTGATTGGGGACCGGCATTAACTTGGAATCTGGTTAAAAGCACTCAGAAAGAGCAAAAGATTTTAAGGGAAAACTGGAGAAATTGGGCGGTCATGGGCTCAGGCTTAAGCCCACGGACCCAGCACAGCCACCGCCAGTGACCACCTGTACCAGAGAAAGTGTGGTAAAGCATCCAGGCTCTGGTCCCTCACCCTGCCCCCCACCGTGCAAGAGAATCAGGTGTGAACACCAACCAGCATTTTGCACTCTGCAGGTGCGCTGCCTGACCAGGGCCTGAGCCGCACTCCACACCTTCCCTTGAAAAAGGGTCCATGTGGGCGCCAGACAGTGGTTTCTAGGACCAGCTGAGAGTCTGAACACTCCCAGCCCAAGGATAGGGGGGTGGGGGGCGGGGCCACAAATATCTCAGCCAGCTATCTCTGATTGGGATCCCTCCCTGCCCAGAGAGCAGCCTGGCAAAGACAACCACTGGAAGCAGGCTCCCTGGACCAGTATCTCTGGAGGTTTTAGTAACATAGGGGTGGAGAGACAAGCTTGAGCTTCTGTGACCCCTGAGAGGGTAGCTGGGGATGTGCTCTGCCAGTGGGAGGTGGCAGAAGGGGGAGTCTGTGTGTTCAGGACCACACAGAGGAGAAAAGACTGAGGCTGCTCTCTGCTACAGAGGTCTGGGTGTAGTTTGCTTTCCTTTAAACCTCTTAAGAACCGCCAAAAGCCGCCAAGGGGGAAAAACAAACAATCAAATAAACAAACCAAAAACCAAAAACCAAAAACCAAAAACCAAAACAGAAACTTTTTGTTCTCTCCAGAGAACAAAAGCCTGAAAAACCGGTTGCCTCAAAATCCAGCCCCTTGATAGGGGGAAGGAGGACTCAACCCAAGCAAGACTGCCTGGAAAACAATGCGTCAGGCTCCTCCTCCAGAAAGTCAGCCAAAAAACCAAGAGGACAACCACCACAAGGTCCCCATAAAACTGTAAAACCCAATATCAGGGGAAAAAAAGATATTGAGTTCCTGGTATTGCCCTAAAACCTGTATATTTTATAGACACAAATTTTATTTTTAGTTTGTTCCCACTATCCTCATACTTTTTAATTTTTAAAAAATTTTAAATTTATTTATCGTCACAATGAGAGATTCAATACAACAAATTCCATAATAACTTTTTAACTTGAAGTTTTTTGATATATATACCTGTGTTTTTCTTTTGCTTTTCTATTTTTTTAATATTCATACAGAGATAAGCTTCAAGGTAATCATCTTTCCCCAATCAATACTACCCCTATATGTAAACCAGTTTTAAACCCATTTATTTCTGGAAAGTTGAGTCCTGTAACAAAGATATCAAGATACATCCAGGAAGAATCAAAATAACCTTCC